>APFE030229914.1:0-54264 GCA_000404065.3 Pinus taeda
ACCATAAAGAAGAGACACTGCCACCCGACCCAAAACCGGATCGGATGACGGGGAAGGTTATTCCTCCCCAACACAAAAAAAAAATCATTTTATTAATTATATGGTTTGCTTGCAAGCGCACCTGCGAAGGCAACACCATTGCAAATCCCTTAAATTACAATACAATTGGGCGTACAATTGCCTGCCTAAGATAGAAAATTGTAAACTTGTCGAGAAATCTGTCCATACTGATCAACCTCATATTGTGATTTGAAACATTTAGACACCTGCAATCTTGTGATATAGACTTAAAAATTTACAGGCTTGTTATATAGCTTCGTATATAGCTTGATCAGCCGCACCTCCAGTGTCCAAAATCTGAAAAAGCAAAGCGGTACTAACCCGCAGAATTAACAGACTAACCTGCAGAATTAACAGACAATGAAATGAGTGTACCCCACTAATGTAAATGGATTATCAAACGCTGAGCGCAATAGCGGAATAAAATATAGATGTGGAGGTATAACTAACTGTAAAAAGATTCATCTATCTGCAGAAAGATTCACCCATTGATTAATTGAATCCATGGAAAACTACGCGTGATTCCTCATCCGAATTACGTGGGAATTGAATGGTTAAATTGTTTGCAGATAGATGTGTTATCAACAGGATTCATTCAGGATGAGATGTTGGTTCATGAATACAATGTAATTTATATAGCTACTAATCAGAATGGCTCAATGAACCTACATGAAGATAGACAAGCAATAGCCAAGTATGTTAATGAATTACAGTTTCAAAATCAAGATGGGATAGAAACGGTCAAGTTGAACACGTTTTGAATGATAACTAATAATGTTGCCAAGTTAATGGACATGGATGTGTCACGTCAAATAGTAATTTTCCATAGGGAAGAACAAACAATTCAAAGACCTTTATAACATCTTTGCATTTCCAAATATAAATATCCAATCAACAATTCATTGTTCAAATAAAATAAACAAAAGTTCTAACCAAAGTTTGGGAAAAATCATTGAATGAATGCACTATCACCTCACAACCATGAACTATCCACCAATTCCCACAAGCCAATATGAATTGCCAATCTGATTCCTCATAGCTTCAACAACCCTTCTGATTATAATAAAGTATGTTCCTAAATCATTAGTTCCAAATCGACAGAACCCTAAAATTATGAAATTTCCTTAGTGTTTGAAAATTTAAAGATGATAGTGATACCTATTAACATTTAAATATTCAATGTAAATAGAGGAAACTCATAATCAACAGCCTAACCACCAAACTTACAGAACAAAGATATACCCATTATTAGTAGAGAATCATCGTCAAAGAAAATTCTACCATATATGCATTGAAACAGTCTTATGGACATGATCTGCTTTCTCAAGCTGTTAATACAAAAGTGGATATTGTTGAACGACCTCCAAGGTTCTGGTTCATGAATCAGAATATGTTTGAAGACCAAAGGTGTGATTAGTTTTCTTTCCAAAAAAAAAAAAAAGCAGTTTCATTAATGAACAGGCCAAAAACATTTTCAGCGTGCAAAAAAAAAAACAGAATCAAGGAGCACACCTAGAAGCGCATAGAAACTTGTAAAACGTATAGGATCGTTCAAATCTGACCATAAAAAATTAAAATGAAATATGTGAAAAATGGCATGCACAGAAGTAGAAACTTACATAAAACAAATAAGGTGGATTACGCTTGCAAGCAAAGATAACAGACAGATAGCTTTGTAAGGAAATCAAAGCCCAGACCGGTTAGTAATATTTATTTTGGGTTCCTAACATTTGTTTATCTCGCTGGCTCCATCTAATAAACTTAGTGCGGCCAACATGTCCTCAAAAAATCAAACACAAAGAAGTATTTCTGCGGCAAGAAGCAAGCCAACGAATTCATGATCTGTCTAAATTATGAAAAGGTGGATCTCTTGCAACATGAGCTAACAAAAATTGGTTGATCCTATTAGGTGGAGCTTCTAAAATAATAAAAAAATGTTGCATAATTTTGTATAATGGGAGAAAAATCATTTTGCAATACCTAATTTGACAAATCACCAATGATAAAGGAAACTTTTATAAAATATAGATGGCAAGACGAATGGGTAGAGTTTTATTCGGCTGTGATATGCACCGATTGGATTTTGTGACAGAAACAGAATGCCATAAATGTATTCAAGCAAATTGTAATGCTTTTGAAGTGTAAAGGGAGCACTATTAAAAAAAACAAGATTGGATCTAGTTCAAGTTCTATGGGCAATGTCATCAACGAGGATTCAACCTATGTGTGGGGGATTCACAGTCCACTACCTTGATCACTCGGCTACCTCTGACAAAACAGATCCAATTAACGATCTCTATCAATGGTCTATCCTTAAAAGAAGAAGAGGGTTTCTAATTACATCCCAACAAGAGAAGATGAAGAAAAGAATGTTTAAAATCTCTAACTAGAAATCAAAATTCCACAAAATGCCATTGTACTTGACTGTAGCAACATAATATTTACCAACCAGACAGCAAGAAAATTATTCAAATCATGTCAATTGGATTCACATAAAAACGATTTAGTTGAAACAAAAGTATTTATATAAAAATTATTTAGTTGAAACAAAATTATTTATGTAAAAATGATTTAGTTGAAACAAAAGTATTTATGTAAAAATGATTTAGTTGAAACAAAAGTATTTATATAAAAACGATTTAGTTGAAACAAAAGTATTTATATAAAAAACGATTTAGTTGAAACAAAAATATTTATTCAACTTATAGTTGAAGAAGAAAAGAATGTTTAAAATCTCTAACTAGAAATCGAAATTCCACAAAATGCCATTGTACTTGATTGTAGCAACATAATCTTTTCCAACCAGACAGCAAGCAAATTATTCAAATCCTGTCAATTGGATTCACATAAAAACGATTTAGTTGAAACAAAGTATTTATATAAAAATGATTTAGTTGAAACAAAAGTATTTATGTAAAAATGATTTAGTTGAAACAAAAGTATTTATATAAAAACGATTTAGTTGAAACAAAAGTATTTATATAAAAACGATTTAGTTGAAACAAAAGTATTTATATAAAAAACGATTTAGTTGAAACAAAAATATTTATTCAACTTATAGTTGAATAAATCAAAACCAATACAAAAATCAAATAATAATAATAATAGAAATATTAAGGGTACATGTTAAGCCCTGGAAAAGGAGTCTTCCTTGGTTTTAACTGGAGAACTAAACAGAGTGCGACAACCTTCATCAAAATATAGAAAGCGCACAGGGTAGAAACAATATCAGTCGTTGACATCTGTGACAATTCTGCAAGAGAACATTTTCGAATGTACTAGTTAAACCTCCCAATTTAATGTTAGAAAGCTTGCAGTGCACAAAATTCAAATAGATTATGTGTATTCTTTGACCACAAAGCCACTTCAATTAAAGAGACTTCGAGAGGTTGGAAAGCTGAAGTGCAGCCATTATTATTTGTATAAATGAAAACATCAATCCAGACTTTAAAAAGGCAGCTGCATACTCTGAACTGATTTCTGAACTTCAAACAAGAAGCCTACCTGTTCATGCTTATTTAATTAGAATTGCTTCTTCGGAATGTTCCCTCAACTTCTACAACAAATGAACTTGTCATTTTGTTGAGATACAGCCACATATTCAACGAAAATAGTTCAGTCTGTTTAGCAACGAGGAGGAGCTAATTTCGTCAACTACTAGCAAAACTTTGTCACCTGGTCTTCTAAGTGACAATTTAAAATTTCAAGATGGCCTATACCTAGTGATGCATTTCTGGATCCAATATTATCAGTACATAGGCATTGTCAAACAAAAAAAAATTAAAGAGAAGATTTACACACTTACATTAAACCGAATAACAGAATATATATAACATTTCTAAAATATTTACCAATTCTTTCTAGAAGAAATAACCCACTACTCTCCCATCTCTCGACAATCTACAGAATGAATTAGAAATGATATTTTAATTATTTACAGGGATTGATTTGTTACTCTTGCTAGATGGAATAAGCTTACTATCTTTGTCGGGAAGCATAAACTATTTGAAGATTCATCGGAATTATTCTTAAGCATGAAATGAAGAGAAGCTACTTTTTGATGAAGATTTCAAATTTTGCATACGACAGCTCAGTTCAATGAGTCTGACAAGAGCATCATGGATTAATGATGCTATGAAAAGACTGGCATATCTGAATCTGCTACATTTTCAGAATGCCATGATATGAACTTAGATAAGCATACGAAAAAGAAAGAAAAACCGAATCCCATATATTACAGACATCAAATGAGATGACAGGAGATCAAGCTGGATATATGATGGCTATGCCCCTTGCATGCAGTGCCTCAATTCATTATTTGAAGAAACGAAATTTACAGCTCATGAGCCAACCACAATGCCACATCCATCAACAAGGGGAAAACTAGATATGCGCTAGATTGTCCCGCAAAATGAGGACAATGTACCCAACATGCAGTAATCAAGAGATTCGATTACAGAAACGAAGCTTAGATCTCTAAAATTCTGTCATAAATTTGAGTCTGTAAATCACGAGTCTCCCTACATTTTCAATTAAATCAATGGCAAAACCGAATGCTCAGATAGACTGATGCTACCTTATGGTTTCTATCGGTGGCACAATTAAATATATCATAGATAACGTTTTATTGCCATTAATGATGTCAAGGCAACATTCCACTGCAAGCAATGTCCAGAAAAAAATAGCTCAAATGTAAAGCAGCTTCTCAAAAACAAAAATCTGATAATGCTTGCAAGAACATCCGATAATATCATTTGATTATCAATGTCGAATACTATTTGATAGTGCGTGATTTAAACTCGCTCCTGTGTTTTATATTTTGACCAGACAATATTTTTTTTTTTGGAAGATTGAACCAGATCGGAGACATATAATGGGGAGAATCTGATAACGAAAATCAATTTTCTCATTACACCCAACAACATTTTGATACGCAAGAGCAATGTAACAGTCCAATGCTTCTCTAACCACCGGACAAATAGATACCATCATGCATTTCACTATTAACATCATCATCCACAACTATAGATCCAATCGAAAATGACACAACAACAGAAAAAACCAAAAAAAAAAAAATTATGCCGCCTCCTCGAAGTAATCAACCTGTACTTTAAAACAAGTCAAGTTAAAATTTCCAACAAAGTATAATTCTGGATGCCCATAGGCCCTAACGATTACACCTACTCTGATACCATATGTAACAGCCCAAAATACGATATCTAATTAACTTATTAACATTAAATTTAAATGCTTACTTGAGCTTACTTGTGGTAGAAATAGGCTTACCGCAACAGGGTTTTGGGGACGACTCTCCTCCAAACTGTAGGCTCAATTGTGCAGGATTTTGCTACAACTGGCCACCCCCGAGCCCTCAATTAACGACTACTGCCAGTATTTCTAAGTCTTAGTATACCATTCTCCCAAGAATGAAAGATAGAACCTCCGAATGACGGAACCCCTCCCATCCTCCTCACCATTCATTAAATAGAACAAAACATTGGAAGGGGAACCACATGCACACCCTCCATGTGTCTGCATGCTACTTTTTCTTTACTTTCCTTCGACTTTTTTAGCTTTCTTGTTTTTCTTTCCTTTTTTTTGATAATTTCCTTCTTTTATTAGAGCTTTAATATGGTTATTACTATTTTTATTTTTATTACTTATTTCTTTTAATATCATTTTTTTATTGTTTATTTTGGTATTACTATTTTTATTTTATTACTTATTCTTTTAATAATCATTTTTTTATTTATTACTTTTATTATGATTATTTTATTATATTATTAAAATTTATTTATATTATTTTATTAATTTTGTATTATTTTATTAGTTATTATTATTATTATTTATTAAAGTGGTTTATTTATTATTATTCATCATTTATTATTATTATTATTATTATTATTATATATATTAATTATTATTTTTGTATTATTTTTATTAGTTCTTATTATTTATTATTTATTATTAAGGGAGGGATGTTACACAAGACATCCAGAAGTATTGTTTAGTTCTCTACTCATCTTGTTTTTCTCACTTGCTTGATTGTGAGATGCAGCGTCTACCAAACTCTTGGTCAGTTGACACACATTCCAATCCAGGCCAACATGGTTTTTTTTATTAGGGATGAGGGGTATATTGGTTCTCAAGCAGTATAGTCATGAGATAGTACCCCGACGGAGTTACTTGCATCACCTCTTTCTGTAGGAAGACTTTATCTTCTTTTGCCTTCTTCATTTTTCATTTTATCGAAATTTTTCACTTTTTCACTTTTTCATTTTTCATTTTCATAACTATGCATAATGCTTGTTCATTTTAGAGGCAGAAGAGGGATCCTGACTTATTGAGAGTAGAAGAGGTTATTCCTTCATAGAATTAGTTTATATATACCTCTAACGTGGTTGTTAAGGTTTTCCCCCTCACCTTACTCTACTTGACTAAGATGATGAGGATTAACCCAAAAATAACTGACTAGAGTAGGTTATACTAGTTAGTGTGCTAGCATTGTGTTTTCACCAAGTTTCACTTCTAACAATATGTATTTTCCATTGATGTATCATGGACTGAATATAACAAGTTATTACATAATAGAGCGTGTTATCACTCAGGTTATCCCTAAGATCTTGAAGGGATACGGCCGAGGTAACCACAAACCAATCTTTGGATTGCAGGTTCTAGCCCACCTGCAATCAGAGAGGGCTCTCTCTTACTGATTTAGCTTTGTTGATGATGATTTTAGGCTAGCTATTGGGTTTAGCGGGTTTTGCTTAAGTTTGGATGGAGTTTGAATGGAAGGAAGTTGCCTTCAAGCAGAGAGGCAAGGGATAGTGTGATAAGTTTCAAACCATTGGGCATGGAGTCGCAGATTAAGGCTTGTTGTTGCGGTTTCTTGGACACAATAGGATTATAGAGCAGGATAGCTACACATGAAACAATACCAATTGCTGAAAAGATGGAATGAAAGTCAGAGATGAAAGGTAATTAAGAATATTTCATCAGCTAACAGAGAAGGGAGGTGAATGAATGGTTATCTAGGAGCAGTTAAGAATTCCCAAACTAACATTCATATGTGAAAGAAATAGTGTAAACATGATCATTTGAGTATGCATATTCATAACTATTCCTAATGGAAACATGTAGAAATCACAGAAATTGAGCATAGGGTGCTGCCAAGCAAATCTTAAACTATTCTTCCTTTCTTTAATTTTAGATGGTGGAACATAGATGATAAAACAAACATAGACAACTAAACGGAGTTAAAGAATACTTATTGAACCATGTAGAAGCACAGGAATTCCACAATCATTCTTCAGCCAATTAAACACAGTGCATTGTTCATTCCCTGAACTCTCAAGCAATCTTTGATTATAGAGATTATCACATATACAGTGCGAGTCTCTGCTCAAGCAAAAAAAAAATTCAAACCAACCAAGACCAACCAACCAACCCTTATTACATTTTTCACCGTGGTATGTATAGGTAAAATATCTAAAAGTATTTATTACAACTGACCTAAACAGGTCAATAGGAAAGCTTTCTAAAACCTAACATATGCTGGAATTAAATGCAAGTAAGTCTCCTTTGGGCTGCGCCAGAGGCAGCTGGATCAAAAGTGAGTTTATGTGGTGTCCTTTGTGACTTGGTGCAGTGGTTCTGTAATAACTGTGCATTGAGTTCTGGTCCACTGATCTGATGTGAGTTTTAATGTGCAGTCATTTATGTTGGTGAGCTTTGAATGGTTCCTTAACTGCTTTCTTGACTTTCAAGGTTTTCTTTTAATGCTTCATTCACCTCGAGCCCTGAGAAGATCTCCACTGATAGACTCCGCCGCAACACTGATACTCTTTTCCGCTTCCTCATACTCTTTGACATGGCTTTTGGCTGCATATTTGCTCTAATATCCTTTAATCTCTAAACCGGTTCTCTCTGTCTTTTGATACGTTCAAATTTGCAAAATTGGGCCTTTTCTGCCTTTTTCGGTGCAAAAATGGTTGAGGAATCAAGAGATTCCCTAAATATTCGCCAATATGGCCCATTTCCCGTAGTGATGCGCGATTAGTGCTAAGCGCTAATCGCGCATCGAAAACTGCCTCAGAAATTCGATCCAGGGCTCCGAAGCTTGATTTTTGCACTTGCGCGTTTTTTGAGCTGCTGACGTCAGCATGATGTCAGCACTATGGTGGATGATGTCAGCATGATGTTAGCAGTTGGACCCCCCTGTACGGATGTGATGTCAGCATGATGATGTGGCAGCACGGTAGGGTGACGTGGTAGGGACACGGTGGCAGGGTGAAGCAGGTGAGGGGTGAGGTGGAGGCAATGTGGCAGGGTGATGCAGCACCCACGTTATGCAAGGAGAGGGCAGTTTTTGGCTCGCATCGGACCACCTTTGATACGAAGGTGGTATTTGTTAGGGATGGCCCGATGCAATGGGATGCCGCCAGCTGTCCCGGTGTACGTCGGTAAAACCGTCGGACATCGGGTGCTAAAAAACCATCACAAGAGGGTGCCCGATATGCATAAGGGCCATCGGATCTGCGAGGGATGATCCAACGGTGGATGGGAGGAGAAGATGCGCCGGGTTTAGTGAAACAGCGCGTGCAATAAACTTTAATATTTGCTACCGCGAGTGGGTTTTGGACTTAGGTTAAAGATTAATTTGTTTCGGCGCGTTGGTTATTTATCAATCAAATATTAATAAATCCCAAAAATGCAATGTGCGGGGTGCGGTATGGTTTGGTGAGGGTTTTTTGTGTTTTGGAAGGAGTCCAAATTCCTTGGAGGGGAAACTTGTGCAGAGATGAGGGTTCTTACTTAGATCCAGGTGAACTTAGTAATTCCCAACGGGATATTTATGGCTATGTTTCAACCAGAGGGATGGGATATTTACATAGGGGAATTATTACCATATTTTTAGTAGGGGGAAGGGAAATAGATAGGGATTTACATAATAATGTCAGGAGTTAATATGAAAATGAAAAGAAAGCGCTAAGTCTCAGAGATCTTAGGCTTTAAAGGGGAGATAGAAATTTGTAGAGAAAATACGGACCCTCCTTGAGTAAAGCAGATCTTTATTAAGGCAAATGATATGGAAAATGATGAAACTAAGAGATATCAAGCAGATCTTAACATCTTTAGGGGAAGTTTAGTAAATGTTTTGGGGAAGAGGAAGAAGGGGAAGTTAGTCATGCCTCGCTTGAATTCCTTCAAATGGGAACTACCTTGCCATACTGATTGAATAGATATAACATTTGAAAACAAAAAACTGATCACAATCATTGATTTTGCAACCATAAAACTACCTACCCGGCCTACTTACCTAACATTTTTTCTTCTTTTAGTTTGGGTACACTTAGACTTGTAGACCTAGCTTTTCAACTTTTTCTTTGTCTATCCTCCTCTCTACAAACTACCCTTATTTCTTCCAAGGGCCCAGATTAAGCAGTTGGGCTCCTTTGATTCTCTACCTATCTAAGAATCTGCCAAGATTAATCTGTTTGGACAGATTATTCATTCTCTATATTCTAAAATAGGAAATTGAAACCTAGGGAGACCAAGATTAAGCTGTTTGGACCTCCCTTTAGCTGAAAATTTTACAAAAATGGAATAACTCCTAAAAATTGGAATGCAGCAGGTGAACTTTGACTAGCACACTTTCATGGCCTCTTCCTTTGGTCTCTGTTAGCAAATATGGAGCATTGCAGCATGCAAAGTATGACATATTTGGCCTGTAAAAATGTCAATCATGAAATATGAGTAACCTGTTGTAGCAGGAGGCTAACAGTGGCTCCACTTGGGGATGGCTTCTCCTTGTGAGAAGCCAAGAACAGCAGGTCATATTGCCTTGATCTTCTGTTGTTGTTGTGCATTGAAGACTTTTTAGTGCTAACTGATGGATTGATTTTAACTTTTGAACTGCTAACAGCACTTTCCCTTAACCGATTTGCTGGTAAATTGTAAAGTACTGCCTGCTTTCTTCTGCGTGCTTTAGCATTCTGGACTATTACAAAATAAAATCAAAGTGTTGATATATACAAACATTTTATGTACAGAAAATAACACCGCCTGTTCTTTTCAATCAAAAAGGATCATTGTAGTGCTTTAGCATTCGGCCATTGATAGGGCCTTCTTCAGCTGTGTTGTCATCCAGAGATCTGAGAAAATATGTATTATTGCCTTGCACAACACTGATAATGTATGGACCTTTCCACAGAAAATCGAATTTTGCATGTTTGCCCATGTCCTCTCTTCATGAGTCCCATCTTAGAACTTTGTTGCCAACCCAGAAATCCTCTGCTTTAGCTTTCTTATCAAACATCCTTTTGAGTTTTTCTTGCAGCATTTGAGCTCTGTCATAGACTTGTTCTCTGGTTTGCTGAAGATGAATGGTTTGATTAACTCTTCTCTGCATGTCATTTGGTTCAGCCTGAATTTCCTGCAACAGTTTAATAGTAGTAATGCCCAAAGATGAAGGAAATTTGGCTTCTATGCCATATACTAGCTCATAAGGGCTCATCCCAATGGATTTCTTAGTTGAAAGTCTGTCTGCCCATAGAGCATTTGTGAGCTTCCTATGCCAGTTCTTTTTGTTTTCCTCTAACAGTTTCTTTATGATATTGATGAGGCTTTTGTTGGCTGATTCGGCCAAGCCATTACCTTGAGGATAGTAGGTTGTGGAGTGGCCCAAGGTAATGTGGAATTTATGGCATAAATTGATGATCTTTTTGGATTTGAAGGCAGAAGCGTTGTCAGTAATGATTTTCTCAGGGCAGCCATATCTGGAAAGGATATTGCTTTCAAGGAATTGGATAATGGTGGAGTCATTGGCTTGTCTACATGGGATGGCTTCAATCCACTTAGTGAAATAATCAGTGGCTGTCAGAATCCACTTGTGCTGGCCTGAGGAAGGGGGATGAATTTCTCCAATGAAGTCGAGACCCCATTGTTGAAAAGGCTTTTCGGTTGAAATGGGCTTAAGGGGAAAAGGCAGTAATTTTCTTTTCCCTTCGAAGATTTGACATTTGTGACATGAAACAGCAAACTTCTTGACATCTGCAAGTAGAGAGGGCCAATAATAACTGTCCCTTAAAATCTTGTCAGCATTGGACTTCCAATATAAGTGTCCTCCACAGTCCCCTGCATGGAATTCTTTCATGATGTTGTTAGTTTCATTCATAGTCAAACAATTAAGCAAAATACCTTCATGATTTTTCCAAAACAAAGCACCATCTATGACACAAAACTTTGATGATTTTCATCCTTAAAAATCTTTTCTTAGTTCTGGACAATCCTGGGGAGCACACAGGTTTAACAATACAAAGCAAATATCAGCATACCATGGGGATTGCAAAAAGGTTTCACTGATCTGTGGAGTCGCCAGCTCCGGTTCATTGTCCAGTTGATTAATGTCTAAGGATTGGAAGTTTGTTTCAGACATTAGTTTGGCTAACCCTTGTCCTTTTATCAATTTGGTAGGTTTTATCTCAATGTCATATTCAAGGATGCTGGCAATCCACTTGCCTCTTTTGTCTTCTAGTCCCTCTTGAGTTAATATATCTTTTACAACAGATTTTGGGACATAGGCAGTCACATGGGAGTATGAGATGTAAATTATAAAGTCTTTGATGGCCTTAACCAAGGCATAAGCCTGCTTTTCCATAATCTGATATTTCAAGGGTGCATCTCTGAAAGCTCGACTGAAGAAAGAAATTGGCTTTTCATTACCTTGATCATATTTTTGCAATAGGACGGCAGCTATAGTGTGCTCAGATGCAAAAGAAAAAATGATAAAATCTTTGTCGAATTGTGGACTAGTGAGGACAGGCGTTTGAGTCAAGGCAGTTTTGATACTCTCGAAGGCTTGCTTGGTCTCAAGAGACCATTTTACCTTGGCATCCTTTTTTAACATATTGCTCAGCAGCCTTATTAGCTCAGCTAGGTTTGGGATAAATCTCCTTAGGAAATTGATCTTTCCAAGGAATGCTTGCAGTTCTTTTATGTTTCTTGGATAGGGGCTTTGGAGGATAGCTTGAATTCTTTCAGGATCAATTCTAATTCCATCTTTTGATATGATATGGCCTAGAAGCTTGCATTCCTCAAGGGCAAACAGGGACTTCTTGGGATTCAAGGAAATGCCATATTTCCTGCATGTCATGAAAATTTGCCTTAAGTGCTTAAGGTGCTCTTGGTCATATTTGGAGAAAGGGGTTAGGTCATCAAGGTATACAACAAGGAAATCATGTATCTCCTTAGCAAATGCAATATCCATTGCCCTTTGAAAGGTAGCACCAGCGTTCTTTAGTCCGAAAGGCATTTTAACATACTTAAATGTTCCCCATGGTGTGGTAAAGGCTATCTTGTCTTGGTCATCCGGGTGAAAAAGTATCTGATTAAATCCTAAAAATCCATCTAGTAAACAAATTCTAGAGGAACCCACTACTCTTTGTAAGATATGGTCCATTTTGGGCAAAGGGTAGTGGTCTTTTAGAGAGACCTGGTTTAAATTTCTCAAGTCTACACACAGTCTTATCTCTCTTGTTTTTTTCCTAGTGGGAACTAAATTAGATACCCATTCAGAGAATCTGATGGGTGCAATGATACCTGCTTCAAACATTCTCTTTATTTCTTTTTCAATAAGGGGAAGAAGCATGGGGTTGATTCTTCTAAGTTTCTATTTGAACGGTTTTTTATTTTGTTTTAAGGGAATGGTATGTTGAATCACTGAGGTGTCATAGGACTTCAAGTCCTCATAACTCCAAGCAAATACATCTTGGAATTCTTTGAACAAATCCACGTATTTCAGTTTTTGATCAGGGGGCAGATTTTTGGACAACTTAATCATTCTGGGTTGCACTGTTGTCCCTATGTTGTGTTCTTCTATAGCAGCATTTAGAGGCTCCATTTTTGGCTTTTTGGGCCCATCATTGTCATCAAACATGTCTTCTAATGGAGTAAGGCCAGCAGGTAGTAAATTACTCTTTAGATCAATAAACTCATCCTCTGCTTTGGCTGTTTCCTCTAAACACATTTGTTTCAATTGCTTTATGTTTGCGTTGTCAAACACAGTTGGGTTAAGGATTTGTTTAGCTGTTGCAGCTAATAGAGCCTGCTGATTTTCTTCTGTTAGATGTTGGGGATCGTTCATGGCATCCATGTCAATGTTTGTGTTGGAAAATTCGCCCTCAAGAGTGAGGAAATTGTTAATCTGGGCATAATTTTGAAACACCTGCCAATCCTTAACATTGTTAGGGACCGAAGGTCTATGTTTTATTTCAGCAGTGAAATGGTGATTTGGTTCAAAGGGAAGCTTGCATGTGCTAGCAAAAGTGGCTAGACTGTGGGCATGAATATTATGATCTCTTGAAATTTAGGCAAGCTTGAATTTGTTGAAAGAAATGAGTATTTCGGTGGCAGCAGCCCTGTAAGCTCTCATTCTACTGTCATTAGTAACAAAGTTACCTTTCATTTGTTGTATAATCAAATCGGAGTCACCTAGGATGGACACTTTTGTAGCTCCTAGGACTTTGAGCAGTTTAAGACCTAAGAGAAAAGCTTCATACTCTGCCATGTTGTTTGTACATCTAAAATTTAGTCTATAGGCATGGCCTTCTGCGTGATTATCTTGTGTATTGTAAATCCATACTCCTGCCCCTGCTCCTAACTTGTTGACAGAACCATCAAACTCTAAATACCATGTGTTTTCTTGTTTGAGGTTTGTATTGAGAGTTTCAGTATTTGAGGATTGGGCAGACTTACAATTTCTGTTACAGGATGTTCTTCTTGTTGTTTGCTGGTTGCATTGACTGTTGAGACGATCTCATGGGTATTGGCAACCGATTCCTCATTGATGTATGTTTCTTGTTCTAAAGATAACGGCTTATCATCAGTTGGAGGACTGGTGTTATCATTAAATAAAATGAAAGAATCCATATCATAATGGATTGAGTAAATTGGAAAATTTTGGGGCTTTTCCTCATTGCTTACCACATACTTCATCAACGTTTCTCTATACAGTCTCTTTGGTTGCCCAAAGATAGATATAGTGGCATAAGAGAGGTCAAGTTGAAGGGATCCTTGCAATTTTGCTCCCCACGATCTAGATAGGAGCATGCCATACTTTGTGGGAATGTCAGCAACTACTACGTCCATTAGGATTGTCTTGTTGGGGAATTGGACTAGAGACACAAGAAGGTCTTTAATCAAGCCTAAACATTTGACTTGGCTTGAGTCAAAGGAATATAGATCTTTGTATGGTCTTGTGACATCAAGGTTCAACCTTTCCATTACAGCTTTGGGCATAAGGTTATGTGAGGCACCTGAGTCAAACATAGCATTATGCAATATTTTGTCATGTATGTGCAGACTGACATAAAATGGTGGAACAGGTCCATATGTTGATTTTCCATTAACTTCTGGACCAAACAACAGCTCAGGGGTATCGTCTAAAACGTTTACATCATCCCTGACCTCTGGTAGTTGAAGTGACCTTTGAATTTGTTGCCTATATACATCATGTTTGGCAAGTTTTGAGAGGGGAATGGATATCTTGAGTTTTCCAATATCTGATTCTAAACTGAATGGTTTTTCCAATGGATTCTTGGCGTTGATAGTAGAAGATTTCTCTTTTTCAGGCATACTCTCTATGTTTTCTTTTGGAATGTCAGTGTTATGATGAATGACAGTTTGTGGTATTTCTACTTTGGGAGGATTTTTTAGAGTGCCGTTCAGATTTTCTTTTGGGGAAGAAGGAGGTAGAGGCCGATCAATAGGAGGTTGTGTGTCTGTTATATCCTCCACAGTTACCTGATGCGGGTTTGGGACAGAGCTATCAGCCGGATTTGTTATGGTGACATTGTCTTTAATTTTGTTGGGTTGTTTGCTATCTTTTGTTCTGCTAGATGCAAGGACATCAATGGTCCTTGTTCTCAACTTATATTGTTTGTGTACTTCATACACAGCAGAATCATAACCTTGTTTGAAATCGAAAGACTCTCCCGACTTGGTCTGAAATTGTTTTACATCAGGGTAGTCTCGGTCCTCTTCAGTGAGAAAGATTTGTTGTTCATTTTCCAAATCTATCAGGTTCATATGAGTCCCATCTATGGGCTCACTGGATGTAGATGCCTCTGCATAATTTTCTTGGAAAGGAGGCCTAACATCATGGTCGAGACTGGCCCTTCCAACGCTTGTGGTCTGATTTTTCCTGAAGTTCGGGTTCCTTATGGCATTGGGCGTTTGTCCTTCCCATGATGTTTTCCTCTCAACATTGTCTACTCTATCTCCCAGCCTGTGGATGCCACTGATAATAGCATCTAGCTTCTGATCGAAGGCTGAGGGTTCTTCCTTGAAGGTGGTTCTTCTCTCAGTTTTGGCTCTGTTTCTTTTGGCAATTAGATTTGCCTCCACACTAACAGCAATATCTTGCATCTCTGCAAGGCTTTGAGGGGCTCTTTCCCTTAACTGATATGCCATCTCCGCATCAAACCCATCAGGGAATTTGTACAAAGCGAGATCATGTGGAGGTCTTAAATTTTGTGGTATTGCATTGTAAACATTATTAAACCTTGCACAGTAATCCAAAACCGTTTCCTAAGGTCCTCTTTTGATAGTATCATACTCAGATAGTATGTGTAAGGGATCTTTCTTTTTCTCCCATCTGTTAATAAATGTCTGGTATAAGGCTTCAGGATTTAATATGGAATTGGGTGTAAGTGCCCTAAACCAGGTTCTGACATCACCGGTCAAACTTTGAACAAAAATCTTCATCCTCACACTATCATCATCGATCTCATAACTCTCAAAGTAATCCTGCATTTTCTTTGTATGTTGTAGGGATGTGCAGGAGTTTGTGCCACCAAAATAGGTAATTTTTGTCTGGTAGTCCTGAGGCATAGCCCCGGGATTAGCAGGCAGCTGTAAGGGCGCATATCTATTAGTCATGTTAACGGGGATAAGTGGAAAAACTGGGGCAACTGGGATAACAGGAACAACCAGGGTAGAAGGAGTAGTTGTGGTAGTAGGAGTATAGGATGGAGGTGTACAAGAGCTGCTTGGAGAAGGGGATGATGAACCAGGGGAACTTTGGGTTGACCGAAATAGAACTTTGACAGGGGTTGGAACACCGCTTGGCTGAACTGTTTCAGGACTCGAGGCAATTGGGTCTTCTTGTTGCTTTTGTTTTCTAATGATCTTAGGGATTAAATTCGGATTTTCAAAAGCAGCTGGGCGATTAGGATCAGGGTTTGATCTTGTACGACGCGTTTTCTTTTTAGGAGCCAGCTTCTAACTTGTTTTTTTTTTTGGGAAATTTTTTCTAAAAACACAGGTCGACCGAGACTTTTAAAGGTCGGTTTCTTCCTCTATGGAGCTTCAGACTAGTTTGGTAAGATTATCTGAGGAGCTCCCCAGTGGAGTCGCCATTATGTTATCTCTCAGGTTGTCCCTAAGCTCCTGAAGGGATACGGCCGAGGTAACCACAAACCAATCTTTGGATTGCAGGTTCTAGCCTACCTGCAATCAGAGAGGGCGGATCTCTCTTGATGATTTAGCTTTGTTGATGATGATTTTAGGCTAGCTATTGGGTTCAGGGGGTTTTGTTTAGGTTTGGATGGTGTTTGAATGGAAGGAAGATGCATTCGAGTAGAGCGGCAGGGATAGAGTGATAAGTTTCAAACCATTGGGCATGGAGTCATGGATTAAGGCTTGTTGTTGCGTTTTCTTGGTCACAAGAGGATTATGGAGTGGGATAGCCACACATGAGACAATTATCAATTTGCTGAGAGGATGGAATGATGGTCAGGGATGAAAGGCAATTAAGAATCTGTCATCAAAACTAACAGGGAGGAGAAGTGAATGAATGGTTGTCTAGGAGCAGTTAAGAATTCCTAAATTATCATTAATAAGTGAAAGAAACAGCGTAAACAAGATCATTTAAGTATGCATGTTCATAACTATTCCTGATGAAAACATGAAAAAATTGCAGAAATTGAGCCTGAGGTGCAGCTAAGCAAATCCTAAACTATTCTTCTTTTCTGCAATTTAGATGGCAGATTGATGATAAGACAAACATGAAAAAAAACTAACAGAGTTAAGAAACACTTATTGAACCATGTAGAAGCACAGGAATTCCACAGTCACTCCTCGGCCACTTAAACACAGCAGACAATCTCAGAATCCATGCTTTCAACAGTCTTTGATTATAGAAAGTATCACAGTTACAGTGCGAGTCTCTGCTTGAAGAAAATATTGAAATACCAAAGATCAAGAAAACTAACCAACCAACCCCTACTCCATTTTTCAGGGTGGTATATATAAGCAAAATATCTAAAGTTATTTATTACAACCGACCTAAATAGGTTTGTAGGAAAAAGCTTTTTTTAAAACCTAATTGTTGCTGGAATTAAATGCAAGTAAGTCCTTTGGGCTGCGCCAGAGGCAGCTGGATCAAGTTGAGTTGATGGGGTGTCCTGTGTGACTTGGTGCAGTGGTTCTGTCATAATTGTGCATTGAGTTCTGGTCCACTGATCTCCTATGAGTTTAATGTGCAATCATTTGTGCTGGTGAGCTTTCAATGCGTCTTCAACTGCTTCTTGACTTTCAGAGCTTTCCTTTTAATGCTGGATTTGCCTCGAGCCCTGAGAAAATCTCCTCTGATACACTTTTCCGCTACATTGATGTTCTCTGCCGCTTCCTGATACTCTTTGACGTGTTTTTTATCTGTATATTTGATCTGATACTCTTTAATCTCTGTTCCTGGTCTCTCTCTGTCTTCAAATACGTTTAAATTGGCAAAATCGGGCCTTTTCGGTGCAAAAAGGGCTGAGGAATCAAAAGATTCCCTAAATATTCTCCAATATGACTCATTTCCTGTAGCAATGCCTCGAAACTGCCTCTGTTTTTCATTCTGGAGCTCTGAAGCTTGACTTTCGCGCTTGCACGTTTTTTTTTCCGTTTTTGGCTGCTGACATCAACGGTACGGCGAATGACATCAGCATGCCGTCAACAGTGGGGTCCTCTGGTACGGATATGACGTCAGCAAGGTGACGTGGCAGTACGGCGGGGTGATGACGTGGCAGGGACACATGGCGGGTGACGTGGGCTGGGCGCAGGCAGGGAGGGGTGAGGTGGAGGCGACGTGGCGGGGTGATGTGGCGCTCCTGTTATGCGAGGGGAGGGCGGTTTTGGCAGGGCATCGGACCACCTTTGGTACGAAGGCAGTTTCTGTCAAGGGCGGCCCGATGCAATGGGAAGCTGCCACCTGTCCCGATGTACGACGGTAAAACTGTCGGACATCGGGTGGTAACTTGCCAATACATAAGGGCGCCTGATATGAACAGGGGCCATAGGATCTGGGGGAGACGATTCGATGGTGGACGGGAGGCGAAGGTGCGCGAGATTTAATAAAAGAGCGTGCGAGTTAAAGTTTAATTTTTTCCACGGCACGGGTGGGTTTAGACTTTAGGAAACGGGTTAATGGGTTTAGGCACTTGGTGATTTATTAAACAAACATTAATAAATTCCAAAGAAATGCGCAGGGGGGTTTTTTGCATTTGGAAGGGGTTCTTTGTGTTTTGGAAGGGGTTCAAACACCTGGGAATGGAAATTCATGCAAAAAGAGGGTTCTTACTAAAGTCCAGGTGACTTAGTAATTCCCAGAGAAATATTTATGGTTATTTTTCAACCAGGGGGAGGGGATATTTACATAAGGGGATTATTTACATAGTTTTAGTAGGGGGATGGGAAAAATGTAGGGAGTTAAATAATAATGTCAGTAGTTAATATGAAAATGACAAGAAAGTGCTAAGTTTCAGAGATCTTAAGCTTCAAAGGGGAGATAGAACTTTATAGAGAAAATATGGACCCTCCTTGAGTGAAACAGATCTTTCACCAAGTCAAGAGAAATGGAAAATGATGAACTAAGAGATATCAAGCAGATCTTGACCTCGTTTGGGGAAATTAGTCAATTATTTAGGGAAGAGGAAGAAAGGAAAGTTAGTTATGCCTGATTTGAGCTCCTCCACATGAAACTGCCTGATGACTGTGACCTGAGTAGAGATGATACTTTGAAAACATAGGATTGATCAGAAAACAAGATTCTGCAACCTCAGAACTACTTACCCAGCCTACTTACCTAACATTTTTTCTTCTTTTGGTTTGGGTGCACTTAGACTTGCAGACCCAGCATTTCAACTTTTTTCTTTTTATGCCTTCCTATCTACAAACTACCCTTATTTCTTCCAAGGGCCCAAATTAAGCAGTTGGGCTCCTTTGATTCTCTACCTATCTAAGAATCTGCCAAGATTAAGCTGTTTGGACAGATTGTCATTCTCTATATTCTAAAACACAAGAAATTGAAATCTAGGGAGACCAAGATTAGGCTGTTTGGACCTCCCTTTAGCTGAAAATTCTACAAAACTGGAATGACTCTTCAAAATTGGAATGCAGTAGATGAACTTTGAGTAGCATTCTTTCATGGCCTCTTTCTTTGGTGACTTTTTAGCAAATATGGAGCATTGCAGCATGCAAAGTATGACATATTTGGCCTGTAAAAATGTCAATCATGAAATATGAGTAACCTACTGCAGCAGGAGGCTAACAAGTTGAGTTAAAGCTACAACTCAAGGAGATGTTGGACAAGGGCTACATAAGGCCAAGTGTGTCTCAATGAGGAGCACTAGTTCTATTCGTGAGGAATAAGGATGGCACACTTAGGTTTTGCATCGACTATAGACGTCTAAATAATGTGACCATCATGAACAAATAACCATTGCCACAGACTGATGATCTATTCAATCAATGAAGAGGAACTGCAATCTTCTTCAATATTGATTTGAGATTAGGCTATCACTAGGTGCACATTAAGGACCAAGATATCCATAAAATGACCTTCATAACAAGGTATGGGAATTACGAATTTGTGGTAGTGTTCTTTGGAATTACCAATGCACCTACAACCTTTATGTACCTTATGAACAACGTGTTGTGCCCTTACTTGGTGAAGTTTGTAGTGGTTTTTGTTGATGGCATTTTCGTTTATTCAAAGACCAAGGAGGAACATGAATAACATATGGCCATAGTATTTAAGTTTCTAAGAGAACAAAAGCTTTATGCAAATATTAATAAATGTTATTTCTTTCAATCATGGATTCATTACTTTGGGGCACATTGTCTCAAAAGGCGGAGTAGCAGTTGATCTAGAGAATATTAAAGCCGTCATAGATTGGTCAACACTAAAGAATGTCGTCGAAATTAGGTCCTTTATGGAACTGGAAGGCTGTTACAGGAGGTTCGCCACAAATTTCTCCAAGATTGGTTGTTTGATCACTACGTTGCAAAAGAAGGGAAAGAAGTTTGAATGGAAATTTGATTGTGTTGCAAGATTTGATCACCTAAAGCAATTGTTAACTAATGCACCAATGCTAAGAATAATAGAACCTGAGAAAGATTTTTTTGTATGCACCGATGTCTACAAGGAGGGACTTGGTGGATTCCTAATGCAGAAAGGCCAAGTGGTTTTCTACAAATCTTGAAAATTAAACAAGCATGAGTAAAACTATGTAACTCGTGACTTGCAATTGGATGCCATCATCCATGTATTGAAAATGTGGAGACACTACCTTCTCGGTATAAGATTTACTCTAGTGATTGATCATGGAGGGATGAAATATTTGCTTGTTTAGCCTAAATTAAATGTAGGGCAAGCTAGATAGTTAGCCACAGTCAACTGTAATTTGATTTTGAGATCAAATATATTAAATATAAGGTGAACAAAGTGGTTGCTGCACTCGGTGGGAGAATGCAAATAAACCATATAGAAACCATAAGTTCCTATGGAACTGATCTTGAAGAAAGGATCAAAGATGTTGGATAGCAAGATCATAAATATCAACAGTTAAAGGAGAAATTTCATGACAAGGAATCTTGCCTCTCATAAAATGGGCTGATTAGATTCAAGAACAAAATCTATGTATCAAATGAGGGCAATCTAAAGAAGTTAGTATTGAAGGAGTTTCATGAATTAGAGAAATTTTGAGGTCTAAAATGGGCCTCCAAATGAATATTATAAAATAATAGTGGAAATAATAAAATAAGATCAAACTACATCATCAAATTTCAGAGGGAAAAAACAAAAAACTACTTTTTCAACTTATCTCCTTACTGTTTTACTCAAATTTCGAGTGGGAGCACTCGTTGGATGCATAATTTAACTCCTCATCCAGGGAGTACTCATGTTGCAGAGTTTTTATAGACCCTACTACACGAAAAATGAGAATACATGAAAAAACATGATTGCAATCATGTTTTTCTTGTATCTCTCATTTTTCATGTAGCAAGGTCCATCAAAAGTATGCAACATGGGTAGTCCTTGGATGAGGAATTAAATTTTGCATCCAATGAGTGCTCCCGCTTGAACTTGCAATCATGTTTTTTCATGTATTTCTCATTTTTCATGCAGTAAGGTCCATTAAAAGTATGCAACATGAGTACTCCCTGGATGAGGAATTAAATTTTTCACCCAACGAGTGCTCCCACTTGAAATTTGAGTAAAATCGTAGGGAGATAATTTGAAAATATGAGTTGAAAAAGTAGTTTTTGTATTTATTTATGTTTTAATATTTTTACCTTTTTTCTCCAAAAATGGTGAATCATCCCCCATGGTTGACATCATCATCTTGAATCCTATTGGTTCTTATAAAGTTGATTTTGGCTATGCTTTTTTGTTTTGAGGCCCATTTTAAACCTCAAAATTTCTCTAATGGCTAAACCATACTCTGGTCTCTCGGGTTATCAACCATCAAGAAATTTTACTATTGGCTCGACTTAAAAAGGGAGGTGGTTGATTTCATCTTCAAGTGCATAGAGTGTCAACAAGTAAATCTTGAGGGCAATAACCTAGCTAGCTTATTGTAGCATATTCCCATTCCAGAATGGAAGTGGGAAATCATTTCTATGGACTTTATTATAAGGTTTCCAAAGACTTCTAAACAAAATGATGCAATCATGGTAGTGGTTGACATGTTGTGAAAAATGGCTCAATTTGTAGTTGTTACATCTAAAAATTCATCTAATGATGTGGCTCAATTATTCATAAAGGAACTCATGAGATTGCATGGAGTTTCCAAGAAAATTATCTCAGGAAGGGATGCCAAATTTAATTCAATGTTTTGGAAGGAATTATTTGTAGGCGTGGGAACAGAGTTGGATTTTAGTACAACACACCATCGTCAGACTTGTGGGAAAAGGGAGAGGACAAACAAAACTCTTGAAAACATGCTAAGAATGTATGTAATGCACTAGCCAAGGAAGTGGGAAGAATAATCTTCCACTTGTAGAATTTGCATATAACAATGGGTATCAGGAATCACTGAGAATGAGCCCCACTTTATGGGAGAAGTTGTAATACTCTTATCAACTAGAGTGATCCAATAAATCAGGTCTTCATTGGGCCTGATATGTTGAAAGAAATGAAAATCATCACAGGGAATTTAAAGGTGGCATATGATAGACAAAAGAGCTATGCGAACCAACATGGAGTTCACAAAGAGTTCTAGGTTGGCGAGCATGTTTACCTGCGAGTTAGACCCATGAAGAGTTGCTTGAAATTTCGTTGATGTGCCAAGTTGGTACCATGATTTTTTGGGCCCTTCGAAGTGATTGAGAGAATAGGACCAATATCATATAGGTTGGCCTTGCCACCATCAATGAAATTTCATGATGTCTTTCATGTTTCATTTCTTAAAATATATGTATGCGATGCTAATTAGGTGATTGATTGGTTTGTGATACCAATAGAACCAGAGGGAGAGTTCCAATTGGAACCTCTATGCATCTAAGATCGAAGGAAGCCCACACTCCGAAATCAAGCAATAGAGCAATTCAAAGTGCAGTGGAGGCTCTTTGGGCTCAAGGAAACCACATGGGAAATGGTTGACCAAATGCAGGCACCATATGCTTTTTAATTTTTTGGTTGAGGTAAAAGAAAATACAATGTAAATGTTGTAAGGAGTTGTGTGTATAAAGTTCCAAATCAATTGTGCTTGGTTTAAAGCATGTTTATGTTTTGTGTTTGATTATAGATTATTGAGGATGGTGTTCCTCTGAGGGGGAGGGGTTTTTGATAGCCCTAGGTTGATTCCCCTTCATTGTAAATTTTTCATATATTATGTTTAAAAAAATAAAAGGCTTGATAATTGGGACACAAATTCCAAAGTATGAGGAAGGAGGTTGCTTTGGATTTGAATTTTGTCTTGTCTTATGACATCCATTGAAGGTTGGTAGGTGTGCCTTAAATGGACTAATTTTACAAATTAAATGAGTTAGAAAGAAGGACAGAAGAACCATGATTGTCTTGGATAAATATACAAGGAAGAAATGACAAAATTAAATAGAGAATGGGTTGCATGGGTAGTTGGGACTAACCGAAAGTGGGGTGGAAGCAAGTGTTGACACACAACACTCTCACCACTAGTCATATATGACAGAACCACCATAGTCGAGAAGTAATAGGGGGGACAAAAATGGCTTCCCATGCAACCAAAAAAAATTGCAACGACGTAATGGAAAAATAAAAATAAAATATTATAGGGGGAGAAGACATGGGACACACTACAGAGAATAGATAATTGGTGAAAAGAGAACTCTCATGCACATTGATAAGGGGGGAATGACATAGAAAAGGAGACAAAGAACGCAAGCACGCTCAACTGAACTAGAGTGGGAGAAGAAAACTATGTGTTGTTACCAGAACACAGGGAAAAGGGCCATCCTTTGGTTGAGCATTGGGAGGTGGAAGAATAGCTCTCATATCAGGAAATTAGTTTTTGGATTCCCTGTAAGACTAGAGGTTGGAGATGGTTTTCTCTGGATTCCCTTGACAAATTGGGTGGAGGTTTGTTGCTTGGATTCCTGAAAGGAGATTTCTTTAGCCCCCTCTAGTTATTCTCTTGGTTTATAGAGTGATATTTGGTTTCCCTTGTTGTTTTGAGGGTGGAGGTATATCCTCTAGATTCTCTTGTTTTTTTTAGGGTAGAAGTATAGCCTATGTATTCCCTTATTGCTTTGAAGGGTGGAAGTGGTGGACCTATGGATTCCCTGTGAGATATTGACTACATGAAGTAGTTGGTGGGTGGAAGTGGATGGTCCCCTATAGTCCTTCTTTCAGCTGGAAGATCCAGGTAAATCCCTTAAGCACTCATCCTCAAGCTCTTGAATCTGGGTCAGGGGTGACTATTACAATAAAGGCTTGGTTGCATTGTGTTTGAGGTTGAGTGGAGAGTTGAAGTCTCAATCTAAGTTTTCTGGTTCAATATATCATAGATAAGTGTCCCTCTATGACTCTTATGTTATGATTTATTAATGTATTTATTGTCATAACTTGTAATGTTGAGGAATGAGACATTCCTATATGAATAATAGTTGTTGCTCTAAAAGCATGGTTATGGAATGGTTTAGGTTCTTGCGTTTTAATTTGACCATAATCCTAGTCTAGATGGCTTGAATGTATATATGCTTAAATATCTATGTATTTGCAGGCTAGGTTGAAACCTTGGTAATCTCGGGAGGGATAGCCCAAAAGGGCTTACATAACTTATGTATGTCCATAGGCTATGTGTTGGAGACCTAGGAAATGTCCCTTTAAGTTACACTGACTGTGACACTGAACAAGCACTATGAGGCTGGAAAACTAGGGTCGAAGGAGAAAAAAGGGACTTAAACTTGAGCATTTTATGGCCAAGAGCCAAGTCCAAGTGCAAAGGTAGGATAGATTTTAGTCGTAGAGGAAAGAGAGCACGGGCGTCATCCACATATCTCGGAGGTTTGGTATCCCCCGATATTTCGACGAGAGGTGGGGAATATCCCGTCGGGAATGAAATGTCAAGATGATGTGGCATGCAGGGTCGATCATTCAATAATTAGTAGATTGAGGCATAAGACCCCCAAACACTTGTACTATGAATATTCGATTTCACCATGCAAGGGAAGACTTATGTGGGATTCGTGCCATGTAAAAGGTGTGACGATGGATGACATCACCTCAGAACCCTAGTCCCCGACAATTTTGAATAGAGGACATGGCAAAACTCCCAGGATTTAAGTATCAATGTGACATGGAGTGTGGGGGCACTACCTAATTAGTCAAATTTTAACCGACCATATATTTTGATCTAGGAGTCGAATCAAGGAAAATTTTATATTATTGGAAAGGTCTCGATGAAACAAAGGCAATGTTGTCATCCATTTGAAGTTTTGAGAAAGTTGGAAAAAGGTCAAAAAATTGGACACCATTTCCATAATTGGACTTTGGAATTCGGGTCAACTTAGTAATTTCCTCCTACCCTTAGTAAGGACTAGGGATAGTAGGTGGTATGTTACATCATAGCAAATTATGCTTTATAGATTGAATATAGTCAGGCCAGTTCATATAAATTGTCTTTCTAAGAATATTACGTCCTTGATCTAACGAAATAGCACTATTCGAGGAAGGATTTTCAATTTCAAAATATATTTTGATCTTCAATAGATCATCTATCCTATTAATTGAATAATAGAAACTGTGAATCCCTAAAATCTTAGAGAAAAACATTTGTATTTTCAATAATCTTTTGGATAAGTTGAAATCTTCAATGGGCTTCTTAGTGGCACTAGGACCACCCATACACGGTTCATCTCTTGGAAATATGTAAAAAAGAAAAAGAATAACAAATTTCTTTTGTAAACTTTTCAATGACATACACACACATAATAATTTATATTTATATTACATTTAAATGTTTTGGAGAAATAGTTTGATGGATTGTCGCAACCGTAAAGTTGGATAAAGCTTTAAAGGTTTGATTGATAAAAATTATGGGATACAATAAGAATAGATATTATAATAAAATAAAAATAAAATTTAAATAAAATAATACATCATTTAAATATAAAAATAATATATTAATAAATAATTATATTATATATATATATATATTATATATTATATATATTATATATATTACTAAAGGTGGAAAATTTGTGTAAGGGGAGAGGTATGAGTATTTCATTAAACAGGATTTTGAATGGAGATAACTTTGTCCTTGTAGCTTCAAATCAAGTAATATTACAGGCATTGGAAAGCTCGTGACAAGTATCATGTCATTGTCAAGTTAAAATAATGGTGTTAACATTGAATCCCAGCAAAATTTTTTGATATCCTACCTTCTTAAATGAACTTAGGGGTTGTGTAGGTGACATAATTGCAGGCCAAGTTTCATTGGTGTTATCCTAGATTATGAATTAATGAGTATCTTATCTTCCTCTAAAACAATTGTTTAGGGTTTCACAAGTCAAAGATCATGGGGCATGAGAGGTTCGAGAAGGCAAGGAAGTAATGTAAATGAATTAAGAGGAAGCGGGATTTAGCTACATACACTTGGATGGAAAATAAATTACATGTGATCCTAGAGTTGGTAGGCTTAATTCTTGTTGGACACTTTGCAAGCAAAAGAATGGGAAGCAATACATTGAAGTATTGGACACAAGAAAAATTTGAACTAATGGTAGGTTATTCCCCTTGAATTCTTTCTCTCATAGAAGGTGGATGGTGTTAACAAAATCCTACAAAATTGGTGGAAGTGGGGAGCATATCCCTTGTTTTAAAGAATATGGCACTTGGATTTCGATGCTAGAGAGTTTCCCAGTCTAGGTTAGGATTCCAGGGTTTCCATTGGTTTGGTGTTTTGATGAAGTTTTGTGGATAATGGAAATGATCTAGATACTTTTTATGAAGATGATGAGTCCTACTATGATTTTGGGTATATGGGGATAGCTGAAATTCTACTAAGACTATATTTGGAAGGGGGTGTGGAAAACTCTTTAATTATCAATTTATTGATTATGAAGGCATCCCATTTAGGGTTGGGATATGCCATGTGTAAGGAAATCTAGCAATCAAATGTCTAAATCGAAGGAATATATTCATGTGAAAGGGGCAACAAGGAGATTTTAAAGTAGGTTTGATTGGTGGTTTACAAATTCCTAAGGTTGTGATGGATTATTGGGATAGCTTGACAAGTATAACATGAACATAAGGAACCCCTATGGTAGAAGCTCCAAATCTTATGGACATAGGACTATTGTTGTTGTAGAATTTGGAATTTGATAAGAACAAAAGGGACTTCTCAATAGTATTGAGTAAGTCTAAAAATCAATTGGCACCTATGATAAGAATTAATTCTGAAATTTTACTTTTGGGCCTTGTGGGGTAAGTTTAGATAAAAGAGAAGAGGATCAGATGGTTTATCTCCTCCACAATAATTCAAATACTAAAAAAAAAAAAACTCAAAGCATTGTCCTCTTATCCCAATAAAACGGTTAGGAGGGCCTCAAGATGGTGAGGCCTCCTCATCTAGTGAAGCTATAAATTTAAGAGAGGAACAAGGGGATCTAGGATCCCATAGTGAAACTCATTCCTTGGGGATTATAAAATACAACATTGGGCCAAGAGTGAAAGGACCTACAACTTTTCCAAGAGAGGTATAGTGGGGTTTGGGTTTTTTAGAAGAAAAGGATGAAAAGTACCACAAAGAGGAATAAATATGTATATGTCTCTCGCTAAAAAACAAGCAAGTTTTGAAATCAAAAGTGGAAAACAATTGTCTTTAATTAGGGCTCTTAGAGAAAATCTCACCAATAATGTTTTGAAATGGTTTTTTTAACCCTAAACTATCAAGGGCTAGCAAATCTCTCAAGAAAATTGGCCATAAAAAAATAAGAGAAGTTAATAACCCATCTATCATTTACTTGTGAAAAATAATTGTTAAAAAATTGAATGTTTTATGCAGAAACTTAAAAGATCTATGCAGAAAATTGTATGTACTTTGCTGAAAAATTAAATGTTCTATGTTGTTACAATTACTTAGAATGCAGATGTCTTCTTCAAAAAAATTTATATCAGCAATTGTAGATAGAACATAATCATAAGGATCATATGAAGACAACTAGTTATAAATATGAGACGCTGAGGTTTCAGTCCAATGACTAGGGAAAAACCCCTCAAGGGGAAAAACCAAAATGATTCTTTTTCTATTAGATTTCTTCAATTGTTCAGCAGAGTAAAGAGAGGGAGTGAATAATAATGAATAAATTCACCAGTATAATCAACTCGTAGTTGAAGTGTTCTTGCTCTTTGCTTGAAGATTTCCTCCTTCCTCTTGCTCTTCACTTGCTCTCACACTTCTCACACTCAATACTTGCTCTCCTTCTTCACAATGAAAATGATACTCTCAACTCTCACTTGATCTTTCTTAAATAGATGAGAAAGGAGAAGAGTTACAAGATTAATTCATGCCTTGAGCCAACAATAGGAGAACTGAATTCTATGATGGAGGAGTTACTTGAGGAGATTCAGTATAACTCGTCCTAAGAATAGAGAGAGAATAAAGAGAAGGGTACACTTGTATTGAGGAGTTACAATTAAAATTAGGGGGAGAGAGAGTTACACTTAGACATAAGAGAATATTTAGTGAGAGTTACAAATCGAATTAAGTGAGGGAGTTACAAGCGCATTTAATGAGGAGGAGTTACACTTTTTCCATACGTCGAATTAGTGAGGGAGAGTTACATTCTCTTAACTGTGGAGTTACTATTTTATTCCAAGAGAGAGGTTTAATTTTCCAAGTAAGAGATTCTCAATTTAATTGACTTATTCCATGAGACTATTCAGAATTCATTTTTTATTATTCCGTTAAAGGTGAATGTCTTAAGACTATTTTATAACTAATAGCATCATAATAATAATAATACTATTAAGGATAAAATATTAATTATTGACTTGTATAATCATGATTGTTTTGATTTTAAAGTGGATTCCATATGTCGAGATCGTCCTTGATCATTTAGACATGACTTTCTATTTTTGGAAAGTCACTTCCAAATTGAGATGTGACTTCCTACTTCTAGAAAGTCATATTAGAATTGTCAGAAATGAAATTTTATTATAGGTGGTTCAAACAAAACTAAAATATATGATTTCTTCTAGGAGAAATTTATCCCTGAGTTACCAAATTTTAACACTCCCTCTGATCTAGGGAGGAATTTCTTTCTGCACCAACGATCTTTGCTTCCTATGATCTCTTTCATTCATCTATGTTCAACTTTTCTTGTAACATTTGTAACAATGAAGTCGCAATCTGAAGAAGAATCATCCACTTGACACAAATTTGGAAAGGAAAGGATTATCACGTCACATAGACAAGGATTACACTCAACCAATTTTCATCTCAAAAATTAAGTGACAAAACACAAGTACACATAGACAAGACTCAAAAAAATCACACATACAAGAATCAAACACAACCAAGTTTGTTTAAACATCAAGTGGTGGAACACCTACATCCTATACAAGTTACACAAACAATTCTCACTACACTTATTGGTCATATAGGTGGCTCTTCCCACATCCCAGATTGTGGGTCAGATGCATACTGAGGCCTACACTTGTGGCACACACTAAGCAAGAGGTCCATCATCCTTAGGAGCTTTCGGGTATCATTCCCCAATCATGGTAGCTTAGTGTTCTCAATCAGTCGTGACCACTTCCGGAAGGGTCACGTCCATAAGAACAAGTTTCTCTCTAAAAACCAAGAACTTTCTTTTCAGTAAAGCCTTGGTAAGAATGACGGTTATCTAATCATCAGTGGATATGTGATGGAGCCTCACTAATCCACTCTGCACCATATCTCGGATATAGTGGTACTTGATTTCAATATGCTTGGACTTGTCATGAAACATGAGATTTTATGCAAGACGAATCCCACACTTATTGTCACAATATATAATTCTTGTGTCTAGAACTTGCTCAAATAGTTCCCCGAAAACCCTTCTCACCTAAATTGTCTCACAGCTAGCCATGCTACCAATAATGTAATCAATGGTACTTAGTGCAATATAATTATGCTTTCTACTCATCCAAGAGATCATGGAAAATCTCAAGCTAAATCAACATCCAGAACTATATTTTCTATCAAAAAGTTAACATACCAATCAACATTAGTATATCTATGAAATATTACATTTTTAGCAGTGTATTTCAATCCTAGATTGATGGTTCCATGCAAGTATATGATTACACATTTTGTAGCAATATAATGGGCATGAAAGGGATCAATCATATTTTGACTTAAAGTGTTTGCAACAAAGCATATGTCAAGCCCATTGTTTACCAAAAACATCAAAGAACCAATGAGTTGTCTATACTCTGTGGGATTTGCCAGATTAGGTATTTTAGCTTCGCCACATAATTTATTAAAGTTCATTTCCATAGGAGTATGCATGGACTTACATTCTACCATAGCAAAACTTTCAAGAAGCTTAACAACATATTTTCCTTAAGAAATATAAATTTCACCAAGTCTTTACAAGACCTCTAGACCCAGAAAGTAATGCATCAAACCAAGGTCTTTCATTTCAAATTCAAAAGCTAACTCCCTCTTACACTGGAGGATAAGAGGTTCTCCTTCTATTAATAATAAATCATCAACATACAATACCAAAATCAAAGGTATACGTTGGACAATCTTGAAGTAGAGGTTTGGATCTACACTGCTTCTGGTGAAACCAAGCTTCATCAAGTAGTTATAAAGGTGAGCATACCAAGCTCTTGGAGCTTGCTTCAACCCATATATGGATTTCTTCAGTCTACATACATGATTTTCCATGTCATGCTCTTCAAATACCTCTTCATTGAGGAAGCCATGCAAGAAAGCAATTTTCACGTCCATTTGGTGAGGAGTAAAACCCTGGCTAGCAGCTAAGGAAACAATAGATCAAATAATATTATATAAAGCTATAGGTGCAAAAATCTCATCATAATATATTCCCTCCTTTTTAGAGAAACCTCTAGCTACAAATCTAGCCTTGTATTTTTCAATACTACCATATGCACCATGTTTAATCTTAAACAACCATTTGGAAGTGACAACAGATTTACCTTGAGGTCTAGGAACCACTTCCAAAACATCATTTTGGATGATGGACTTATATTCTTCAGTCAAGGCATCTTTCCATACTTGTTCTTTTGCAGCTTCTTCAAAGGTGCAAGGTTTTTCCTGAATGATGTTGCTCACAGCAACAACATACCCTTGAAATTGACTTGGCTTCTTACTTTCTTTGAAAGTTCCTTTTGGGGAAGCATGTTGTTAAGCATCTTGCAAGGTATCTCACAACCATAGTGGTATATTTATGGTAGGAGGATCACGTGGTGGAGTATCTACAGGATCCATGGAACCCATGGGATTATTAACAATCTCATTCTCAGGTTCCGTTGAGAATCAGATGCATACTCTTTTTCATTAATAGCTTTCCTTTCAGCAATTATGGTAGGAGGAGAGTCTCTTTCTTTTCCAAGAGTTACATATTCATCAAATTTTATGTGTCTACTTAAATCTATAGTTCACTGACCAAGTACATACATTCCATAAGCTTTTGAATCACAATAACCAACAAACGTACCTTTCTTACCTAAAGCTTCCAGTGTGTTCCTTTTTTATTTTGGCACATGGAAGTACACAGGACACCCAAAGATTCTCAAATGACTCACCTTAGGCATTTCACCAATGAAGACTTCTTCGGGAGTCTTATTGTCTAAGGCTTGATGAGGAGTTCTGTTTTGCACATAAAAAACATTATTTGCAGCTTCTCTCAATAGAAACTTTGGTAGTTTTTTATCATGCAACATGGTTGTAATCACTTCCATAATGGTTTTGTTCTTCCTCTCAGCCACACCATTTCATTGTGGATTGTAAAGCACAGTGTTTTCTTTCTTTATTCTGGTGTCTTTGCAAAGATCATGAAAATCATTAGAGGTGAACTCTCCCCTATTATCAGATTTGAAAGCTTTGATCAACTTTCCAGTTTGATTTTCAATCATAGCCTTGAAATCCTTGAACATGTCAAATATTTCCCCTTTCTTTTTCAAAAATCATATCCATGTATTTAGAGAAAAATCATCAAAAAAATTATGAAATACAAGTAGCCACCAAGAGAAGTAATAGGCATGGGCCCACATAAATCACAATGTATGAGCTGAAGTACCTGACTAGTTTTTGTTATACTTGAAAGGAATGGTCCCTTTACACACTTTCCACTTGCACATCTTGGTCAAACTCCTTCATGGTCCATTCTGATATCAGGCATTCCAGAAACCCAGAAACCATCTTCCTTATATGAGGTAAGTCTTTCTAGTGTAGGTGAGTGAATCTTATTTGTCGTAGCTCACACTAAAGATCGGTATCATGGACCTGTGCATGAATGGGTTTACCATTGACTTTGTAAAGCCCTTCACATCTTGATCCAAGAGTGAAGGCTTCTCCGTTGATAAAAGAAACTTTTATTCCTTTATCTTCTAGCACGGATATGGATACAAGATTCTTTTTCAAACCAAGTACATACAAAACTTCTCGCAGAAAAATAGATTTGCAATTATCTAACTAAAATGAAACTAAACCATAATCCTTAACTTGGTGAGTAGAATTATCTCAAAATATGACATTTAAATTAGTCTCCCTCTCAATGAGATTAGAGAGTGCTTCTTTGTAACCAATAAAATGTTTGGAAGCACCACTATCAACTAGTTGGCTATCAAATGAATCTGCAGAAGAAGAACTAGAAAGGGCATAAACAAGAAAATATTTTGATTGAGTTTCCATGGCATTATTTCTATACCTTGGATTTCTTGTTTTCTTAAGATGGTCTTTTCTTTTATTTTCATAAGTGACTTTTCTATAATTAGATTTGTTTTTTAATCTAGGTGCTCTTCTTCTTTCCTACAATCATGAGCAATGACCATGCTTTTGACAGTTAAAGCATCTAATTTTTGACATGTCTAAATTTCCTTTAAAGGAATCATTTTGAAAGAATATTTCTTTGAAAAATGATGAGAGCCTTTATTACCTTTATTCCTCTTGTCCTAGGTTGAAAATGTAGTAGGTTCTCCTTCTTCATGATGTGAAATTCTCCCTTTGGAGATCATTCTATCATCCTCTTGAATACACTTTCCCAGGAGCTCATCAAATGTGGGAATAGTGTTAATATTGTTGATGGTGGTGATAAAAGTTCCCAAATAAGATAAAGGAATCCAAGTGCAGTAAACACCATTTCTTTGTCAAGTACCACTACACGAATTGTTGACAATTGATTCTTGATTTTGGTCATTCTCAGGAAGTATGCTTGAACTGTCTCTCATTTGTTCATCTTGATGTCCTTCAATTGATTCTTCAAGGTAATAATCTGGTTCAAATTACTAATTACAAACATGTCAATTAGTGTGTCATACATTTCTTTAGCTTTATTCAAACCAAAAACATAAATAATGAGATGATCACTAATAAAATCAAGAATAATTTTTCTATCTTTGATTCACCATTTTTATGTTTGGATTTGATAGCAGCACTTGCATATTTTGGTGGATCAGTTAATGTGTCTTCAACATACTCCATAACTTCATGTTCTTCAAGAGTGATATCTAGCCTTGATTTCCATGGACCAATGTTTGAAGCATCATTTAGCTTCTCCTCTACCTTGAAGTAGGATGAAATCATCTTGATCAAAAAAATTTAGTAGCAAGTGGGGTCTCTTCATGTTATCTATGATCTCCTTGAACTTGTCTTCACCAAGGCTCTGATACCATGTTAAAACTTTGAAATTTCTATGCATAAACTTAAAAAATTATTTACAGAAACTTGAAAGATCTATGCAGAAAATTGAATGTACTTTGCAAAAAACTAAATGTTCTATATTGTTACAATTACTTAGAATGCATATTTCATCTTCATAAATTTTTATATTAGCAATTGTAGATAGAACATAATAATAAGGATCATATGAATATAGTCAAGCAAAAATATGAGAAACTGATATTTAGGTCCAATGGCTAGAGGAAAACCTAAATGATTCTTCTTCTATTAGATTTATTCAATTGTTCAACAGAGTATAGAGAGAGAGAAAGAATGAGAATGAATAAAGTCACTAATTTCTGATCAACTTACAGTTCAATTTCTCTTGCTCTTTGCTTGAACATCTCCTCCTTGCTCTTTTCTTGAACATCTCCTCCTTGCTCTTGCTCTCGCACTTCTCACACTCAACACTTGCTCTCCTTCTTCACAATAAACATGCTACTCTCAACTCTCACTTTCTTTTGCTTAAATAGATGATAAAGGAGAGGAGTTACAAGATGAATCCATGACTTGAGCCAACAATAGGAAAATTGAATTCCATGAGGGAGGAGTTACTTGAAGAGAAGTGTGATTCATCCCAAGAATAGAGATAGAGGTACACTTGTCTTGAGGAGCTACAAGTCGAATTAGGGAGAGAGAGAGTTAAACTTAGACATGAGAGAATATTTAGTGAGAGATACAAATTGAATTTAGTGAGAGAGTTACAAGTGCATTTAATGAGGAGGAGTTACACATTTGCCATACATCAAATTAGTGAGGGAGAGTTACATTCTCTTAAGTGTGGAGTTACTATTTTATTCAAGGAGAGGTTTGATTTGCCAAGTAAGAGATTCTCAATTTAATTGACTTATTTCATGAGATTATTGAGATTTTTTATTATTAATCCATTAAAGGTGAATGACTTTAGACTATTTTATAAATAATAGTGTCATACTAATAATAATAATAATAGTAAGGATAAAATATTAATTCTAGATTTGTATAATCATGATTGATTTGATTTTAAAGTGGATTCTATATGTCGAGATCATTCTTGATCATTTAAATGTGACTTTATATTTTTGGAAAGTCACTTCCAAATTGAGATGTGACTTACTATTTTTGGAAGTCATATTAGAATTTTCAGAAATGAAATTTTATTATAGATGGTTCAAACAGAACTAAAAGATATGATTTCTTCTTGGAGAGATTCATCCCTGAGCTGTCAAATTTTAATATTAATGATGAACTAGGAGAAATTAGTTTATGAACTTACAAAAATAATTGGGATTTGGGAATTTATTTATATTGATGCAAAAGGAGGATCAAGGGGAAATATTAAAGGGTGGAAAAAAAATCATTTTCTTATACTATTTCATGGTATTTTTCATTGGGTCTAGGGACATCGTTGTTTTATGGACCCTATTTGGATAGGCTAGAATATTGAGATAATAATTTCAATAGAGAATGGATCCAAGATGGTCTAGTTGTGGCAGGAGGGGCATTAAAGTTCACACTGGGAGCATCAGATATATGGGGACTAGCTACTCAAGTTCACTTCCTCTTTCAATACTTTATCAAAAAATTGGAGGAAGTGGGTTTATTGGATATTTGAACCTATAAAATAATCACCAACCTAGAGAAATAATAATATCATAGAGCCTTTCATTCATTTATCGATTTCAAAAGAATTCCTTGTGGAAGCTGTAAGAACTCATTGAGGGGTTTCCCCTGTAAGGTAGTCAGACCATTTCCCTGTGATGTTGGAAATAGCTCCAACACGAGGGAAACTAGCAAGTCCTTTCAAGATGAATCTAGAATGGTTAAAAGAGGAATCTTTCATCGTATTAAGATAAAAGAAAACTAGGAACCTTTTGATGGTTCTTTGAGAGAATCAACTCCTCGTCAATTTCACCACAATCTAAGAAGGGAAAATAATGTCGCAAGGATATGGTCAAAATAAAAAAACGCAGAGGGATGATAGAACTCTCATAGATGTGGAGGAAGCGTTAGAATCTCTCTATAATAGTGAGGCGTTTGGTTACATTTCAAAGAACCAGAAAGTGTAAATAAAACAACTCAAAGACAAAATGAGACAAATTCTACTAAAAAAAAAACCCCAATTGAAGACTTAAAGTAGGGAAAAGTATGACTTTATGGCCGCAGGCTAGTGACAAGAACACATTTTTTTCATAGATATGCCAATTGGAGGAAGAACATTAACTCAAAAAGGAATATGGTACATGATAAACAAATTTTACTGATATGGCCACAAAAAGGTGTAAATTACTTCAAATCCTTATTTATGGCCAAGAATCAAAATACAATTGAAGAAGTAATAACACTGCCAAATACCTTCCCAAGTTTTGTAAATATGGAATACAATAAGGATTTTCCAACCAATCTCTTTCTACAATTACATACATAAAGTCATAAAAAATTATTGCTAGAAGACTAAAAGGGATCTTGTAAAAGTAAATCTCTACTAAACGGTTTGAATTTTTGGAGGGGAGGAAAATTCATGATGCAGTGGGACCTATGCAAGAAGAACTTCATTCAATGAAGGCAAGAAATTTAAGAGTGATGTTTGTAAAAGTGGACTTATCCAAAGCATATGATAGTGTGAGTTGGCTCTATATAAGATTAGTGCTAATACACGTAAAGTTTTGTCCACATTATGTTTCTTAGCTGATGAATTGCATTACATTTGTTTGTTTGTTATTCTTATAAATGGTGTAGCCTTTCATCTTCGTGTTCCTAGTACTCTACCTTTAGTTTTTGAAGGTTTAAATAGATGGCTAAATGAGGCCATTAGAAATGGTAGTTTCAAAGATATAAATGTAGGATAATTCTGTTATATCACACATGTTTTTGGGACTAGAGGATTCAGTGACTGGGTCGGGCTCATACTCGCTTGACATGGGATTGATTCTAACCGCTACCACCATAACCTCTAAGAGAAACCACACATGCCCCAACATGTGGGTCACAGGCTAAATGGAGGGATTTGAACCTGGGATCACATACTTCATAATGCTTCATTTTTTGTTTGTAAATGATATCCTGATTTTTTGTGATGCTTGAAGGAGAGTGGTTGGGAAGCTCAAATGAATTATTGATCTTTTTGGCATCCAGAATAGACATGGAAGTAAATATAGCAAAATCAACAATATCCTTTTAGGTATATTTGATATGGTAACAATCTTAATCACACAATTGTTTCACATACAATATAACTGAATTAGATGTTTGATTGAAATATTTGAACTTTCAACTAAAACAAAATCTATAAAAAAAGTGTGACTACAATGGTTGATAACAAAGGTGGAGAAAACAACTAAACACTTGGTGTAATCGGTGGTTATCCAAAGGGGGTCATCTAGTTTTGGTGAAAGTGGTCCTAGAAGCTATTTTGGTGTATTAAATGTTACTCGCATGGATCCCAAAAGTAGTTTCGAAAAGGATTACAAGATTGTGTTATGGGTTCATTTGGTCAAGTGGTCAAGAAAAGAAAAAAAGGCATTGTTTTGGTATCTTGGAAAAAAATAGCACTGCCCAAGGCATAGGGATGATGGTGTTTAAAGAATATTTCCCTTTTCTCTAATGCTTTAGCCGCAAAGAATGTGAGGTGATTAATGCAAATAATTGATCCATGGGATCAAGTTAGTAAGGACAAGTACATAGCTCCAAATTCAGTGGAGGAATGGGTTAGAAATCTTGTAAAGAGAATCCACAATGCCAAAATTATATGGAAAGTGTTTAATACAACATTGCTCCTAGTTGGGAATTGGTTGACATGGTGAGTGGAAAAAGGAGACAAACTCCAAATTGACTTGAATCCATGGATGGGAAATGAGAGACTTCATTGGTTACCTCTACAAATCATACGTGACCTAAGAGATAGGGGTCTTTATACCTTAAGATTGATTGTTCACTATGATAGGACTACTATACGGCAGCAAAATTGTCTTTTCTTAAGGGAGAATGATCTTAGGGAGGAGGATGAAATTGCTTGGTAGAGGTACATTGATAACTTAAAATCTTATTTTGTAAGACTAAGAGATGAAAAGGAACAATTGTCTAGTCAGATTATTATACAAGGGACTATGTCCCAAGATTTGGATATAAAGCTTTAGTCACTAAGGGAAGAGAGGATTTCCAAGTATGGTGGTGGAAATTACTTTGGTTGGTATTGTCTGTGGAAAAAAAGAAGAGAAAACAAATTTGAATATTATTGTGTCTTTCCCTTATGCAAAGTAGGTCTAGGATGAAGTGGAATAACTGTAAAGTTTGAAAAATGTATGGGATGGCAATTTCATTAAAGAGGCTCTCATGATCTGGTGCACAAACAACAAAATTGGAAGGTATAGAGCTCTTATATTAAATATTGTTTGGGGAGTTTGATGATAAGAATATTTTACGTCAAACTTTATCTAATGTGTTGTTTAAGGCATAAATGTAATATCTATATTTCCACAATTCCAAGATTAACAATCTATTTAACGATAAGTGAAAGAAGAAATTATAGAGACTTTCGAAAGGCATACTTTGATGGCGCTTCATAGGGGACAACCCAAGGGATGGGGGAAGGGTGGTTTTTCATCTCTCTCTATAACCCAGAGCATATATTCCAAAGCTAGAAGCTAAGAAACAAACAATCCCATGAGTAATTGGTGCTTAAGTTGGTTTTGATGTTGGCCCTAGAACATGGAGTAACACCTACAAATTTCAGAGTTCATTAGAGAAATTTTGAAGTAAAAATTGGGCCTCAAAACAAAATGTACAGCAAAAAAAAACTTTATAAGAACCAATAGGATTCAATATGATGATGTCAACCATAGGGGATGATCCACCATTTTTGGAGTAAAATAGTAAAAAGATTAAAAAAAAACTTTTTCAACTCGTAATTTAAACTTATCTCCCTACCATTTTACTCAAATTTCGAGCAAGAGCACTTGTTGGATGCAGAATTTAATTTTGCGTCCAAGGAGTACCAATGTTACATACTTTCGATGAACCCAACTACACAAAAAATGTGAAATACATGAAAAAATGTGATTGCAATCACGATTTTTTCATGTGGTAAGGTGCATCGAAAGTATGAAAGATGGGTTCTCCTTGGATGCAAAATTAAATTTTGCATTCATCAAGTGCTCCCACTTGAAATTTGAGTAAAATTATAGGGAGATAAGTTGAAAATTCGAGTTGAAAAAATAGTTTTCTTCTCTCCCTCCAAAACTTGATGAGGTAATCTGTTAAATTGGCAACTAGGGCCAAACTCCATGTGGATCAGCTTATTTATGACAGCTGATATTTTTATTGGATCCCTCTCGTCGAGAGGTGTAGGATTGTTACAAAGATCATCCGATTCCGATAAGTATTTATGGAGATATGAATTTATTTTGTTTATGTAATTATTATCAAGCCGATCAGCACTTATGTAGGCTCTAGAAGCCCAACCGACGTGTCTATTCATCATCCTCATTTTGGTATAAATAGATGAGGATTTGATGTCATTTGACACACATCTTCATGAGTAGTCTCCTCCTCTCCACGTATTTGGGTTTTGGTGAAGGAGAGACACAATGAAGATACGCTGACCTAAAGATGATGCCCTAACCGCAGTGATGCCCTAACCACAGTAAGCCGTAGGCTTATGAGGATGATCTACGCAGCAAACAGAGACCTTATACACTGTTCATGGTGAGACCTTATACGTTGATCATGGAGACCTTATACGCAGTTCTTGAAGACTCTTATACGCAGGTCATATCATTGTTAAGAAGAGGCCTAATACCCAGAAAAGGAACTCGAACTTCTTACCTTAGATTGGGCTGCAGGCCGAGGACACTTCAGTGTGGGAAAGAGGCAGCGTAGGAGCCTTTTGGAGCTGTATTGAAGTCTGTTCACACTTGCTGGGAGGCCGAGTTAGGTAAGGAGAAGGACAGGTCTGTTGTGGCACGTTGAAAGGGCAAGAGAACTCTGTTTGGGTAGAGTGTAAGTTACAGGTAGGCTGTGTGGTAGGCCGCAGGCCATACCACCACAGCAAATCACTTGCGTGGGTTTGTTTTGGGGCTGTATTGTGCCCTAATCTCCAGCGTAGAAGTAGAGGGATCACACTAAGGTGGGCCGCAGGGATTGAGGACTGTTCATGGATTGTTTGAGGGCTGTTACAGTGTGCTGAAGTGCCCTAACCAGGAACAGTCAAGGGCAGCGTGGGACAACAGATTTGGATGCAAGGTTGTTGTGTATTGGGTCAATGTGTTGAACAATTTTGAATGCAGGACAAGAATATATATATATATATATACGCAGGCCCTAGATCTGGCAGCATGGTCACACACAATACATACGCTGGGGTAATACAAGTTATATGTTGTATGCTCATATACGCAGGCTAATTCGTAATACAACATATATACATGGCAAGGTATATATATGCAAGTTATGGCAATAAATATCTATGCAGGCAGAAGGATGTAGCTATAATATAAGGGATCATGGACAGCATGATGTATGGACAGTGTGATGTATGAGATCATGAGCAGCATGATGGTGCTACATGGTAAGGTGCAGCAAATGGATGAGATGTAGCACGATGATAGGTGAAGGAGTCACCTTGAGAATCAGTTGAAGCATAATGTCTTCAACTGATCTCATCATTATACGAAATGATCTATGCTAGATCTAGATAAGTCAAAGTGTTGACTTCTGTTGTAAATGTACTCTCTCTCTCTCTTTCTCTGTTAAACTTTGAAGATAAAAGAAGATTTGATCAAAGGGTTTCCCCACACATTGTGGGGCTTGTCCCTGGCTCGCGCCACATCTTGTGTCCTCTTGGCTTGGCTTGTCTTCTGCGTTTTATATTTATGTTCTATCTGCAGTTTATCATAATGCTGATGTGATTGCTAACTGTGAAAATTTAAATAAATTGCTCTAGCATAGAACATACCTAATCTTCACATCTTGGCCTTCACATCTTTTTGGTTAAAGATGGTCAGTTCTACAGCATCAATAGGAGTGAGAGTGGTACTCGTAAACTCCCACATCCCATTCCCCATTAACACTAATGTTATCATCTCCTTCCAAGCACTATAGTTGGATGCCCCCTCCAACTGATCTCTCGTATCTTAACCCTATTGTAGCCATCCTTGCAAACCTCAACATCAAAGAACAAAACCCCAAAAAATATGTTGCTGGGAAAAAAAAAAGAAAAAAAGTGTTGCTATAAACCCTTGTAACAATCTAAGGTTCCCCTCAAAGTTTCTAGTGCTCTAATACCATGATAACTTTTAATACCAGATCTGATTTATTTTTCTCCCACAGTATTTTAAACCCATATTTTGTTTTTCCTCAAATAAAATTCTAAAAACTATTTGAAAATAAATACACTAGTATTTTTAAGTTTAAATTTTCAAAAATAAATTGCAGAAAGAAAAAAAAATAGGAAAATCAACCACAAGAAAGCAATTTTTTTTGCCCAACAAATCTTCCTTCACTTTCATTAATCTGGAAAATTAGGGCCTTGACCCAGAAAAGAATACACAGAAAATACAACACACTTGAACCTTGAAAACAGCCCACAAGATTTTTTGGCCTCTAGAGAAATTCGGTTGGCCAAGAAAATAACTCAACCCTCACAAATTTGCGCCTCCAACTCTATAGCCTACGCACTGGGAAAATAGTCTACATGCTAGACACCAAGCTTATGCAAAAGCACCTATCTGAGCTAATAACATCAATAATCCAAGCAACTGATGAAACAAAATTTTGCAAAATGTACCAAAATTGTTGTCCATAAACACAAGGAAATTGTTATGTAAAAATAAAACCATGTGTAATTGAAATATTTTGTTTGTAAGTTCATTCTTTTAGTCATGCAGTGCCATAAATCAAAGGTTTTGCTATAGTATTTGTACAATGCCATTTATGACAAATAAGGCCTATAATAGGAAATTAGTGCATTTCAGATTATTATGTTAAATAAGGATTGTTACCCACCAAAAGTGGGTACCCCTAGGGGAACTTTTCTCCTATTCATTTTCTTCCAGTCGGCAGCCAACAACCCCTAGCAACCACCTTGTATCTGATGTGATGTGCCACTTGATCTCCGCCTCCTACATCAATTGTATGTTTCCTCGCTTATTTTTCAAGAGCATATGTTAGAAGGTAGGTAATCTGACCCAAAAGGTATATTTTTCATTGTGCAATTGGGTGTCTATGCTTGTTCTTTATTTGGGCATTTTGGGCATGGATTATTGGGTGACTTGGAAGAAGTTGGTTGTGGTTTCGTTCCCTCACCTTTAAATGGGGGGTTAATCTTCAATCCTAGTCCTATGGGATCTCCCCTATTAGCCTACGGCTTTAGGAAGGGAACTACTTGAGAAACCCCAGTTTCGGTAGCGTGGTCTCGTTTTCCCGTCCATTTTTTTCACCCCCCTCCACACATTACAAGCCCTATTGCACCATTTCCTTTCTCTGGGTCCACAAGGCACTGACACACCCCCTCCCCTTGTCCACATACCTAGGTTGGCCCTGGAAACGTTGCCCCAAAGGTTGATGCGGCTAAAAGAAAGTTTAATGCATATTATGGCCACAGGCAAAAAACAAAAGATGGTCAAGACATTTCATAAAGCACGTGGGCAAAATCCAAACATGAGCTCCACCCCTTACCAATATGGACATCACCTTGGTTCCTAGGGCTGATCAATGCCCTCACATCATAAAAGGAACATATGCATGTCCCAAACCCTAGTGGGTGATGAACTGCCCACCATTAAGGGGGTAATAACTGCTTTACATCATTCACGGCATGCTCTCATTTCCTAGAACTTCGAGCGGTAATACAAAGAAAAAACAAGAAAAAAAAGGCAAATAAAGAGGGGTGGAAAAATAAAATTTGGGGTAACTCTGTAACCATGATTGCTCCCTCCTCACATCTACGCACCCATTATGTGGACTTCCCTCATTATTGCTATCCTTGTACCCATGACATTTGGCCCTGAGACCTCTTCGTCCCCATTTGTTTCATCATTATTCACATGTCACCTATTAATTGAAGGATGTACCAAGGACATGTCTTCCCCCTCGGGACCTAGGAACACCTAATAGGACCGTTTATTAGCCACTCCTACCTAGCGAGGTAACACTATTACGTGATCAAAGCCCCAAAATTGGAAAAGAAGCCCCATATGAAGTCTCAACTTGCCCTTGATTAATGAACTTTGTTCACTTAGATGCACTAATGATTAATTTTACCTAATGGTGAAGATGTCGCACTAGACATTATGTGTGATTGGCGGGTGGTTTCATCATAGGTTGGGCAACTTAACTGGGGCCCAAGTCCGCTAAAGGAGCATATGACACCCTTTCAGTGAAGCGTTGAGAGCCATGGGACTCTTATCACTTGCAAAACATCATTCCATTTCATGGGCACTTACAATACCCCAACAGTTTGTGCTTTGCCCCACATTATTCATGAGATAATGCACCTAGACCAACATGCCCCAGCCAACTTAGCAGTAAGTACAAGTTGTGGCAGTTGATCTGAGGCCCAAATGAGGTTTTTCTCACTCCTCGAGACATAGGAGGGCTAGCACCATCCTTTGAGCCCTCAACGTTGGAGCAGATTTAGCTTATTCTAGCACCAAGAGACCCATGAGACCCATTTGCGCCCCAAACACAAAATTGGGTCCACACGATGGTTTGCATGGAGATCTAGGGGCCAACCCCTAGAAACTGATTTTTGGAGCTCTCTGCACTCAACTTGGCAGCATAGGAGCTCAACGCAAGCCTCCAAGAGGCCCACCCATGGATGACATCATCATTTCAACCCTATTGTGGGTGGTTACTTATGTTTTTACATTGGCTATGAGGTTTCCTTGTAACCTCAGTTAGTTTTGCCCATCATTTGACAACTAAGAGGGAATTTTAGGCCAAATTAGCATTCATTAGACGTGTAAATAAGGGAGAGCTCATTTGTCTCTCTCCCATCATCATCTCTTGGACAATTCGACTTCTTAGAATAATTTCGCACTTGTTCCTTCTTGGCTATCGGAGATCTTTTGGATGCATTTCGATATTTGGAAGCTAATTTGATCTTGTCCTTGGAGCTACTTCTTGGATTATGGATGAATATATTACATGTTGTCTTGTAAGTGCTTAATATTCATGGAATTTTTCTTTTGAAATTGTCTAATGTATGGAATTACTACTTCTAGAATATGTTAAATTGTGCCCTAATTGTTGAAAATCAATTTGGGAAAGGCTTTCCAGTTGAGTATTGCATATGTTATTCATTGTATGACATGTAATGAATGTTCCTAGTGGAGGAATCTTTAAACTCTCCATCAAACTCCATGATCTTTTGAAGTGGATAAATGTTGGGAATTGGTACTTAGGGCATCAATTTTAGGCCTCCTTAGAGACAGTTTAGCTCATTTTGACCCTCCTAAGACTCCATATGCCCAAAGAAAAAGGCACTAATCCAAGTCCTTGGTGCTCAACCTTATTTCTTATCCATAAATCTTCTCTTGAAAATTTCAGTCCTCTTAAGGTAGGACGTCTAACTAGGGCTTAGAGCGAATTGTCATGGGAGAGACATGTGGTAATCGAAGAGCCTAAACATCAAGCCTGGGGTCTTGACTACATGACCTCCAAGTTTGGTAGGCATCCACTTAGATTTTGTCCATAATATCTCTTGCCCTAGGTGTTTCCCTAAGAGGGAAAATTTAGCTATTCCTCCTCAACTTAGGGACTTTTATGACAGTTGTATGAGCTTACTACTTGTTGAAGTATATCATGAGAAGCCATTTTTCCTTGTTGCCTTGATCTCGAGCACACCCTTAACTAAGCAAAATCATGAAACCCTAGACCTCGTGCCTCTTTTTCCTAAGTCTCTTATAGGAAGCAAAGTGTCTTTTGAAGCCTTATATCATAACTTTGAGCGTTCCTTGAGAGGTCTTAGTCCACCATGCACCTTAAACCCTAGAATACCTATTATGAGTGATCATAATCTTACTGGGGCTCCTCCCATCGATAAAAGTCCATAAATAGCAAGGGACCTTGCTTGTGGTGAAAGTAGGTCATTATCCCATCTTTACACTTAGTCTAGCTACTTGTCTTGTAGTGTTTCCCTCTCCAAGGCCTACTAGATTTTGTGGTAAAAATTTTGGTGTCGTTGCTAGGGAGGAAACGAGTTTACCTTCCCTTTGTTGAATCATTTGAAGAGGTGGTTCCTTTAAATGACAACACAGTTACTCTTTTGGTGACTCCTATAAGCTCAAACTATGGATGTTAATACCCAACCTTTGTTAACATATCATATGAGAGATGAGGGTACCCTTGATTCCCTTTTCTTCGACAATATTTGTTCAAGACAAAAGACATCATCGTGGATGCAGTGTGCTCTTGGTCCTTTAGATTTTGGAAACATCCTAAAAGCTCCCCATACTCTTCTCCAATTCGACGGCTTGCGAAGCTTTAGTGGAAAACGGAATGAAAACCCCATAAAACACTTAGAAGCTTTTCATTGCTTCTTGGTCGAGGATACCCTTGAAGAAGATATGGTCATGACCTTGTTTGCTTACTCATTCAATGATTATGCCCATGAGTGGTTTTTATCTATTCCTAGCAAGTCATTACAATCATGGGATAGTTTCTTAAACATCTTCACTTTGAGGTGTGTTGAGGAAAGGGGTGTGGTTAAATTGTACAAAAACCTCCTCAACATTAAAAGAAAAGAAAGCGAGCCTATTGAAGAGTTCAACCAAAGATTCAACACCTACATCAAAATAATCCTTGAAAAACTAAAACCCCCTGACCGAGTTATCCTTGATGTCTACTTTCAAGCGTTTGATGGGGAGATAGCATACATCATTAGGGTTAATGAGCCTTCTAACCTCTTGCATGCCCAAGATAAGGCCTTCAAGCTTCGTAGGGCAATACAAGTGGAACCCATAAACATAGTCCCTAAGGAATACGATGACTCTTTGTCAATGCTCATAAAAGATTTAGAACAACAAATTCGAACTCTAACTTGTTATAACAATTTTATTTGTGCCTACATTGATACATTGAAAGATGAGCAAAATACCTGAGGGTTATCCAGGGAAGTAAGCATTGATCCTCCAATCATTGTATACCCCACGACATATTCTCCATTCTATATAGCCCTTAGGTTCAGTGACAAGGTCTTGACGGATTGTGTTTTTAATTCTGAATCGATGATCAATATTATGCCTTTTAGGATAATGGAAGGCCTGGGTTTACATGTAACCCGAAAGTATCATAACACATGCACTATTGGGCCTGAAAAGGTAAAGGTCCATAGGAAAATAGAAAGACAAAAAGTGTCCTTAGAGGGGTGTCCTGAAAAGGGTTTGTGCATCAACATAGTTGTTGTAGATATCCTCTCAAAGGAATTGGACCAATTAGGTACTATTTTCATAGATGACCAATATGTCGAAATTCCCATGGAGGAGAATTCTTTCACCCTTATATACCGTCAACCTTTTTCTAGACCTCTAATAATCCATGATGGTGGTTCCAATGATGAACTTTCTAATGAGAATTATGAATTTGGGGAATGGAAGTTGTACATACAGGAACCTAATAATGACCCGGAGCTAGGTGGGACTTGGACATTGTACTTTGATGGGGCATGTTCAAACTTCAAACACTACCTCTGGGGTAGGTATTGTCCTAATTTCCCCATCCATGATGCATACATAGCTCTCATTAAGGCTTCAATTTGATTGTGCCAACAATGTGGTTGAATATGAGGCCTTGATATTGGACATAAACGCTGCCCTTTCAAACCAAATTTGCAAACTAATCTTTGGTTGTTTCTCAAGTCAAGGACTCTTTCAACACTAATAAAAAATCGATACCATACAAAGAAAGAGTGTCTAACACCATAAAATAATTTGAAAGTTTTGATATAAGGGTGGTTCTAGAAACAATAATTGCCTTGTTGATGCCCTAGTTGTGGCTGCCTCAAGTGACCAAATACATGATAAAGACATATCCAAGCATGGTAGGTGTATAATGGATGCCAAATACCAACCTATAGTTCTGAATTAATTTGAGCATTGGCCCGTTTTTAAGGATGATAAAGAGATAACATGTTTTCTACCAGGACATCAGGAGATTGATGTTGGAGAGAATGATACACTTATAGAAAGATGTTTTGACAGAGGTGATAAAACCAGAATCAATGAAGTTCAAGAATCATCTGATTTCATTGAACTCAATCTGTGTCCTCCTCCATCACCCCAAATCATTAAGATAGGAAAAGGATTGTCTAAAGAGGAAAGAAGCAACCTCAATATGTTGTTAAGGGAATCAAGGATGTATTCGCTTAGTCTTATCAAGATTTGAAAGCATACTGTCCTGAAATTATACAACATACCATCCCTCTCCAAGAAGAGACCAAGCTTGTTAAGCAAAACTGAGACAAATGAATCCGAAATTAACCCCTCTTGTTAAAGAAGAACTACAAAATATGGTAGATGTTGGTATAATAGCTCCCATTAGACACTCCTCGTGAATCTATAACTTTTTTGTCACCCAAAAAGAAGACTAGGAACATTAGGATGTGTATTGCCTTCAGAGATCTAAACAAAGTATATTTAAAGGACAACTCTTCATTACCAAATATGGAGAATTTGATACAACATATAACAGAGTCTAAGTTGATGTCATTCCTTGATGGTTTCTCTGGGTACAATCAAGTAGTGGTAAAGGAAGAAGATCAACTTAAGACCATTGTTGACCACTACGTATCAACGACCTATAGCAATACACCCCCTTTTTTTAGATAGGGATAGCGCTTGATCGACGTGTCCATGTCATTCAACTATCATCATTAGCCTAATCATCATGTTATATTATGAACCCTTTATGCATGTGTAAATTGTAAATAATCTCAGCAGATCCGTGCCGTGTATGTAATTGCCTAAGTAAACCTATTTTTCTGGTGACTATTTACATTCCGGGAGGTTTTTTGTCTCACTGATCCATTCTCGGATGGTTGGCAGAGTTTTCCTTCAGCCTTACCCCAAAGCCGGAGTGGATTTTGTCACTGGGATCTTAGGGGAGACCTAGTGTTCTAGATCGAGTCTATGTAACAATGATTTGAGAATAATCCTAACTATTTGGTTAGGTTATTTTATTACAAATTGTTTGGTCTGCTGGATTATATTTGTGTTGCAGAATTGGGTAGTCTGTGAGGGTCTTTTGCAAATGGGTTTTCCCCCTTGAGATGTAAAAAATGTGAAATCATGATGTAAACTATCTTGAGAGTTGAAAAAATAACTTATCCTCTCATAGGTTAATTAATTAAGTTTTCTAGCCAAAAGTTTAATTAAAATCCTAAGCCATAAATTTAATTAATTATAAGTCCTAGGTAAAGTTAAATTTTCCAAAACCAAAATTCGCGGGTCCTTTGAAATTCAAATTTTAAAAGGTCTCAGGACTAAGGTAAATTTATTATTTTGCTAAATATTAAGCCTTTGGTCTCTGGGGTTAAGTCAAAGTCAAAATTTTGAGGAAATTAATTCAAAAATTTAATTTTTGCATTAATTAAAATTCATTTAATTGAAAAATTCGAATTTCCTCAATAATTTAAAATTTCAATGGATGAGATTAAAAGAAATTTTAATCCTCATCAACGGTCGAGATTGCTTTGACGATGATCATTCGAACTAGCCGTTGGAAGATTTATCTTTAAATAGGAGGTCATTTGTCAGTTGATGGGATCCAATCTCTAGATCATGTACTCAGCTCTCAAGTTCTCTTGTATACTTTTTTGAATTAATGCAAAAGTCTTTAGGGTTTCAACGTGTTGTAGTGTTCCTCTTCATAAACTTATGGTAACATTATTTTAATTTCTGCTTAGTATTATGTGAAAACTATCAATCAATAACTCTCTTAAAATAATCTGAATACAAGTATCTTATTCAGTTTGTTGGATCTAGGGTAGCATTTTTATTTTTGATTGAAGTAGCAGGTATCTCTATTTCTTCATAATTTTATTGTTGTTCTATTTCTCTACTTGATTTGATGGTTGATCTAGTGTTTGCAGAAGATCTCTCAGGTTCTCATTAAGCATTTGGAGATAGTTCTCGGTTGGACTAGTCAACTCTCAACACATATTTTCTAAAAAGTCTACTTCATATAAGCCTCTGGATTTATATAATTATAATATTTTTTCTGCAGGGTGTTTTTGGGCTAGTACCTCTCTAAAATTTCAAAATATTTTAAATATTTTGTGGAAATTTTGATAGATCTGGCTATTAAAATCCTTAGATTATCAGATCTGGGAGCGAAGTTGGACTCATACTCCTCAGATCTAAGAGATTCGTAAATTATTTGTATAGGTCTGTAAATTATTTGTATAGATATGTTATTTACTTGTGCAGATCTGAAATTTTGCAACATAATTTTGAATTTTAATACTTGGGTTTTTGGGATTTCTCTATTTTTGTACATATTGGTATTGGGTTTTTCTCTTTTCACTTGTGCAGAAATAGATCTGAGAAATCAACCAAGAAAATATTCAGATCTGAGCTAGATATAGACCTTGGAGGGCAAGATCTGGGCTCAAAGATTGTTTGCAAGAATAGATTTGAGAAATCAGCCAAGTAAATCTTCATATCTGAGCTAGATCTAGACCCTCGAGGGGAAGACCTGGGCTCAAAGATTGTTTGCAGGAATAGATTTGAGAAATCAATCAAGTAAATCTTCGGATCTGAGATTTTTCAAGCAGAACTAGGGGTTCTCAGACAAATCTAGGCCCTGGAGGGCAATATCTTATCCCAAATATTTTTGCAAGGCCAGCTATTAAAGATTTTGCAATAAATCTGAAAATTTGAAGCAAAATAATTTTTTTCAAAACAAGGGTTTCAAGTTTTGGGGCTCCTGAGCCCAGATCTGCCTTCTCTTAGCCCAACGCTAGTTCTATTGGGCCTAGCACTAGCTCTCATTGGCCCTAGATTCCATTGCTCCATTTCTGATTTGAATATTTGATATTCTGAAGCTAATCATTGGTGGGTTTTTGCAAAAAATTTGGTAAAAATCTCTGTTTCAGATATTGAAAAAAAAATTGGCAACTTGGGCAAGTGATCTTCAAGGCCTAAGACCTAAAGGTTTGATCTCTAAACCATATTTTTCCTCACTGTTTGCTACAGAAATCATATATTTTTCTAATAGTGATGAAAAACACATCTAAGTGATTTGAAATTAACTAAAAAATTGTTAAATACATTAATAAGTCATTTATGTTTGATGTGTATCAAGAATTTGGCTTAGATCTATATTTTGAGTCACTGTTATCTCTGAATAATTCTGTTTTTAAATTCTGAAATATAACAGTGGAAAATTTTCATGTGGGTTAGTCTAAAATCAGTTTCTAAGTTGTTTAATACATTAAGGAATTAATTCCTTGAGTCAGGCATTCATCATTAGGCTTATTTCATGTTTTAATTGTTGGTTGTAATAAGCATATGAGATCTGATATAATTCCGGAAATCACATCACAACAAGCTGAAAAATTTTGATAATTCATGTGGTCAAGTTAAGAAAAAATTCGGTAAATTTTTTGCATAAAGATATCACTGATAGCTTATTATTTTCATTGTCATATTGTTGTTGTCATAAAGTTTTTCTTACTGCTATGCTAAAAATTAATTTTTGAAAATTAAGTACTCTATCATGGAATTGTGATAAAATTCATATCCTTTGTTTCATAAACTTAGTATTTTTTTAGCATCTGTTGACATTGACATCAAATTGCAAAGTTGTTTTTGTTCTCTTTGAGCTAAATTGTATCAAAAAGATTTGAAATAAGTTGGTGTTTTAACTATAGCATCTTCAAGAGTTTATTTTTTAATTCTTCATCTAAAAAAAGGCGAGCATTTCATTTGGGTAATTGAGGGCTTTTGCGGCATAAATGTTTTCCCATTCTCGAGTCTAACTTCATCTTATCTTCTAGTGCATTTGCATATAAGTTAACTTTGCATAGATAAAATTTACTTCCAAGCATAAGCTTGGTCGATAAACAGTAGATCTCCATCCATCTTTTCTTGAGAAGCTTGTTTTAATAGTACTTAAAATGATGACCTTGCAGTTGTCAGAGCCCGATCCAAATTGGATCCATGAAAACTAGCAAAATGCTATGACTGTACCAAATCAGGATAGACTTCAAAAATTTATGAACAAAGAGCTATCAAGAAGACCTCTGGACAGTGGCATTTTGTAGCCAGCAAGGAACAATGAGGACCTTGCCCAAAGCGTGCTAACCGAGGCCCATGGAGACCGCGCAGGATGCAAACTCGCAGTTGGGGAGTCCGGATCGGAAAACGGAGGCCATCTCTACTACACGATTAGTGCTAATCGCGCATCGCTAGGCAAAACCCCTCGAGAAGAAAAGGCCCCGAGCGCTCGGTCGCATGGGAAGCCCGGAAACCATAGGGAAAGCACTAAAGCGAAAGGCGGATCCAGCACTGCAAAACCGGTGGAATATCGGACGCATTTTGGGCGGAAAACGGGTTTGACAGAAAACGAGCGATTCCATACATTGCACGACGCGTGTCCGGCGGATGAGAGAGAAAACCACCTCTCATCACGAGCTAACAATCGAGCAAGTCAATCGCACGATAAGAGCGAACACCGTAGGATCTGGGGGCTCCAGATCTGACGGCGAAGATTGCGCCCGATGGGAAAACGGAATTGACGGGGGAATTAAGTCGTGACATATAAAAGTCTGAAGTCCGATTTGACTGCTGAGTTGGCAGATAAATCATTACATAGCGTAACCAAAATACCGAACTGTTGAGGAAGAGCTGACGTAGTTCGTGAGAGGACAAGTGGCCACTTCCCTGTGAGACGTTGTCGAAGACGCAGAGGCAGGGAACTCCAAACGAACAGCAGCAGGCGATCCGAAGGGGCAGAAGAGAAAGCGAACAGTCAAGAACAGATTGGCTTTAACAAACAGAGAACAGAACAAGAAAGAATCAAAGAAGGGAACAATGAAAAAAAGGACGAAAAAGACAGTGAAGCAAGAGGCAGAAAAGAAACAAAGAGTCGAGCTGACCTGCAGCGTAAGGCAACATTAAGTAGACAAAAGACTTGAGAGGTTCAAGCAATCCCTGTGAGGACATCTGTCAAGAATTGAACACCACATTGGACTCATCCCATTAAAGACCAGAGAAGTCAAGACTTGGTAAGGAAAGAGTCTGTGCAATCTAGTGGCTTGGGGAATCCAAGAACCACCCTACCAAGCATTATCTATTTCAGGAAACTTAGGTTGAGCTCCTCATTGTAAATCTCTACTTTAAAGACACAATAAAAGAAGGCCACCATTGAAAGATGGACCGGAGACGTAGCCCTGGAGAATAGCATGAACTCCTTATTAATGTGTTGTGTTCTTGTGTTTGCTTACTATGTTTCCCTTACTATTTTCCATTTTCTAGTGTCTGTGTATTTTTCAATCTGATCGATCCATTGCCTAAAATAACATAGACACACACTAGCACATGAGTCTGTAATACCTTCATTCATTAATTATTTAACTGAAATCACTCACGAGTGATTTTCAGATCAAGTGGTATCAGAGCTCTAGGCTGTTAAGGTTAGACAAGTTTGTGTTGGATTTAGTTGTTGAATGCTAACTAGATCAAAACTCAAATTAGGAGAAGGAGAGTTGGTTGAAACTAATCCTGAAATTGGGAGAGTCTATCCTCAGAAGACAATGTCAGAGGAAGGTTTTATGGGGCCAGCCCCTCAATTCATAGATAGTTTCTTAGCCATAAAGTCCATGGTAGAGGAAATGTATAGGGACTTTAGAAAACATAAGAATGAAGATTCATCAGGCTCTAGACAAGACAAAAGAGAAGATGAGTCTCATTTCCATGACCACTCAAAAGGCAAAGGAAAAGAAGAAAGCTTTCTCACACCTCCTAATAGCCCTGAACACAAAAAAAAAACATATTTGATCAAACTAGATGTTAAATTTGATTTACCTATATATGATGGAGAGTTGAATGCAAAAAAGTTGGACAATTGGATTAGACAAATTGATGTTTATTGCAGAGTGCAGAATATCGATTCAGACAAGAGCAAGATTCAGCTGACAAACCTACGCCTTAGAGGCACTGCCTTGGTTTGAGGGGAAGGCAAGCTGACATGAAAAAACATGGTAAGACTATCTCTGTCTGGAGTGAATTTGTTTTTGCAATCAAAACGCAGCGCTATCCATTGGCCTATATGCAGCAAGCCATGATGAGCTAGCAAACTCTTCGACAATTCAAAGGGCAAAGTGTGCAAGGGCACACTCAAGAATTTAGAAAGAGAGCATTGATTCTAGGAATCTCATTAGACTCACCTGAGACTCTGTTGAAGTACATTGGTGGTCCACACAGCTACATGAGGCACACTATCCTCATGTTTAATCCCACTAGTATAGATGAGGTATCTATACAAGCTACTCATCTAGAAGCTAGAGGAAAAAATGGAAGTCCAGAAGTTGGGGGATCATCCCAACCCACCGCAAGCAAGAATAAGGAGAACAAAAAGCAGAAATGGAAAGCAAGGAAGGCTAACACTACACAGAAAAGCAAGGCTTCATGCACTCACTGTAAAAAGGATGGGCATGACGATGAGCATTGTTGGATTCTGCATTCAAAGCTAAGACCTAAGAAGTTCAAGGGCAAGAAGAAAAAGATTGTTGCAGCTATTCAGAAAGATCTGGGGTCAGACTCAGGAGATGAAACAACCATTGCAGCCACAGGTATAAAAGGGTAAGAATTTTGAAGCATCTACTAGTAATTTTGCACAATCTACTATTGATGAAGAAAATGAGAGAAAAAGACATGAGCTTTTCCATATTCGAGTTATTTTCAAACATCAAAAGATTGATACTTTGTTTGATAGTCGCTCACAATTAAATTTAATTTCTGAAGCAATTGTAAAGAAGTTGGGATTAGTAACTACACCTCACAAGAAACCATACCCATTAGGATGGTTGAATGATAAAGCACAACTACAAGTGACTAGACAATGCAAACTCAAGTTTTATTTTGGGTCAGCATTTGTAGATGAGGTTGAGTTAGACATAATTTCTTTGGATATATGTGGAATTGTTTTAGGAAGTATGACAAGAAACTATTTTCTATAGAGTTGAGAACAAGTATCTACTTGTTAAAGATGGAATCGAATACTTTGTAAGAGCTCATAAGCTCAAGAATAATTATACTCTCATAAACTCAGGGCAGATGAAACGAACGATAAATTCATGCAAACAATTCTTACTGATGGTTGTAAAGGAAAAGAAACTTAATAAAACCAATGTATTTGAAGGTTGTAATGCTAAACAGCAAGCTGATTTAGAAAAGGTTGTTTCAGAGTATGATATCTTGTTTCAAGAACCTAAAGGTCTGCAACCCAAAAAGGAAATAGTGCATGATATTATTTTGCAGCAAGATGCTCCATTGCCTAACATTGGAATGTACAGGTTGTC
>APFE030229914.1:54274-127536 GCA_000404065.3 Pinus taeda
GGTTATTGGAACTAGTTTGGTGGAAGACCGTAAGCCTATCTTGCTACCACACCAACGTCAAAGGGCAGCATGATAATGGGTAGCTTGATAAACAACAATGATAGAATGGCATACCTGTAGCAGCCCTATCAAAATGAACAGCAGTGATAGAATGCCATCTGTCAGAACAGCATGATGATGATGATGCACATGGGTATGGGCAACATGATGATGGATAAGATACATGAAGCATGGGCAACAACATGATGGGCAACACAATGATATATTGGTAAGCGTGATTTATGAGATCATGAGACAGCATGATGGTGCAACACAATCAGGGGCAGCAAATGGACGAGATGCAGAACGATGATAGATGAAGGAGTCACCTTGAGAATCAGTTGAAGCAGAATGTCTTCAACTGATCTCATCATGATACGAAATGATCTATGCTAGATCTAGCTAAGTCAAAGTGTTGACTTCTGTTGTAAATGTACCTCTCTCTCTCTTTCTCTGCTGAACCTTGAAGATAAAAGAAGATTTGATCAAAGGGTTTCCCCACACATTGTGGGGTTTGTCCCTGGCTCGCGCCATATCTTGTGTCCTCTTGTCTTGGCTTGTCTTCTGCGTTTTGTATTTATGTTCTATCTGCAGTTTATCGTAATGCTAATGTGATTGCTAACTGTGAAAATTTAAATAAATTGCTCTAGCATAGAACATACCTAAAGTTAACATAATCTAACCTTATTTTATTATTTCCACTATTATTTTATAATATTCCTTAGGAGGCCCATTTTAGACCTCAAAATTTCTCTGGTGAAGGTTTTTATGAGTAAAGGCTTTTGTGACTAAAAATTTCAATGTGATGGATCCGCAAATACCAAATCAACATATACAAATTGTTGGGGATTTGCTTGTAATAAAGTGGATGAGACAAAGGTTAGCCTTGAGAAATTCCTCTCTATAACCTTTGTTTCTTCATATATGGTCTTTATAATTAACCTTCACTCATATTTCTTATGCACATAGCTATCTGGACAAGGACGAGATAATGGATGGATTATCAAAAGCAAGACTCAAATTGGACTGAGTCTAAAAATTCTTAGAAGATCAAAAGGGAAAAAATCTGAATGCATTCATGATCATTGGCTATAAATTTACACACTCTTACTTGAATTATGTGTTTTTCTTTCCAAGTTATCTCATGGTTGATGGAAGAAACATATAGGGATTGATAGTTGTACCATATTTTACCTATAAAATTATGGAAGCAAACAATTTTTTTGGGGAAGTAGGGAATACCATCCTGATGTATTTGTTAGTTTTTTATGTAAGAGGATTCTTATTGGTATTTTCTACATGACCTATAAGGCAAAATATGAATGTTTTACAATATCTGTCAAATGCAATTTTTCCTATAAATAAAATTACAAAACTCTTTTTCTCAAATATGCATGTATGTGTGTATTACATATTATATACACAAAAATTATTTATGGCATGTTGAAATTCTTGTCACTTACATTTACTTAGTCAAATTTAACCCCCCTTACCCATGCATGCTTATACATAGTACCCTATATTTTGAGCCCTTGTTTGACAACAATTTAGGTCTTGTCATTGTTGATTAAATCGAGTTCATTGTTGATTAAATCGAGTATGTATGCATGCATGTACGTATGTATGTATTACATATTATATCCACAAAAATTATTTATGGCATGTTCAAATTCTTGTCACATACATTGACTTGTCAAATTTAACCCCCTTTACCAATGCATGCATATACATAGTACCCAATATTTTGAGCCCATGTTTGACCCCAATTTAGGTCTTGTCATTGTTGATTAAATCGAGTTCATTTCACGTAGCTATGAGTAATAGTCTTATATATGTGTCTAAAATAACATAACTTGTTTCAATAAGTAATCATGTCAACGAGTAATTGTATTTACCTTGCAATTCTAACATACATGATCATGGTCATCTTATCTTTACACTACTTGGAGATGACATACACTAATAATGAGAGACATCAACTTTCACTATTTACTTACAATGATTAATTTGTTTAATGAAATATAGACAGTTTTATACATAATGTTTTATGTGTGTTAAAGTATGCAACTCTATGTAAAGGATGTTACATTATTACACTCGCAAGCTTGTGCATGGTTTAGTGTAAGAAATCCTATGTGTGATGCCAAATACAATGCCTAAATTGAATATATTTGATGCATATTATATCAACTGTGATGATAATGATAGATGTACACATATGTTTACGAACTAACAATAAGATTGTAGACCCTTCGAAGCCTTGGAGGACAGTATTAATAGGTTGGCTATAACACATTGGTTTAGATAATAATATCAATAACAAGGATGACATCAAATATTGATTTTATTTTAATATATTATGCAATGATATCAAAGTTTCTTTCATTAGTTGTCATATAGAACATGGGTAGTTGTCCAATCAACCATTATCTTAGATGCGACTAGACACATGGATGTAGGATGGGGGAGGCTAAAGGGGATTGGTGGGAGCATTCTAGTGCAAGTAGGGACAAGGTCGCTAGAAAGGGTGGAGATTGTTCCCTTAGAGTTATATTATTATTCATACACCAACCTTGAGATTGTGAGAATGGGCAAGAAGATCCATTTTCCCCTAACAGATGTGAAAATCCCTTAGATCTTGATGTTGTCTAGGACTAAATGGTCTCGTCTGATTTTTGAATTCTATCTTATAAAGTTGTGCATGAGCGAAAAAAGTGTGGTATGGGAAAAGTTAGGACTTGATTTTTTTAAGTCATTTAGATAGGACATAACACTTTTGTGTCTCCTCTCCTTGAGGGTGTATTTGTTTAATCAATGTGAAACATGTGTCTCTCTATAGAACACGTTTATAGAGTGATTAATTTTGCATTATTTTGGTGTGGTGTGCGTGAATAGTCATCTTGATATTAATGTTCCTTATGTTGTGATTAATTAAAATAATCACTAAATACACAAATCCATAATTAATGTGCTGCATATTTATTATGTAAAAAAGTTTTTGTTAAATAATATTTTATAGTGTATATGCATATAATCTTTATGTATCTCACACAATATTTTTATTGTTAAGCAAGATTACTTTGCATGTAATAATCAAATGTATAAAAATATTATAAACCACATGGTTTATATTTAAAAATAATATAATATATTATTAATTACATGGTTTATATGTGAATTTATATTTAAAAAAATTATATATTATTATTATAATATGGGTTTATATAGTGAATTATATATATATATAAAATAATGAACAAATCATTTGACAAAGACAGAAGCCATCGCTCAAAATAATGAAAAGCATAAGCAGACACAATGATGTGCATCTCAAAAATCCAACTAGCAGTTGTGACCTTCAAATTTCTCAAAATTAATTGTAAAAAGGAGTTCTTCAGACCAGATTTAGTGTAAGTATTCCAAAATACAACCGCTCACCTATGTCAAATGATAATTAAAGACGTGAACACGGATTTCCAATTTGTCTTCTAGACAAATTAAGAATGGATTCCAAAACTTTTCTTATTGCACAACATTTACACGTTACTAGAACAGAAAAGGACCCAGTCGGATAACAGGAGGTCTCAACTTGCAGCAGTAGTAACATATGAGACTGAAAACTGTAACTCCAAGAACTCCTGAAATATTCACTGTATCAACCGGCACCAAATTTGTCAATCTGGTAGTCTGGTTTTAATACCCACTCACCTTCTCCACTTTCTTTTCTCAATATAGCAATTTCTTTCAAGAGTTTCTTAAACAAAGCCATATCTTTAGAAGGAACTATGTCTTTAAAATGCTCAACAATTTTTGCTGATCGTACACTTCCACCACTCTGCTGTACGAATGTACACAGCTGGCGAATTAGAATCTCAGGCTGAATAGATACAGGAGGAAAGCGACTGGTAGTAGGCCTGCTGCTTCCTGGAGGCCTTTCAGATCCATTCACCAGCCTAGGGGTTGCTCTAGATACTGTCTGGCACTCTATCCCTGCACCTATAGCACTTTCTCGATTACCCCGTATCCGTGCAAGAAGAGCACCAGAACTCAAGGCCTTCCCCAAGGAGGCTCCAGCAAGGCCTGCTGTAGAACCCTGGGATGTACTTGCTCCATTGATCCTGGAACATTCAGTAGAAGCAGAAACCAATTGGGCATTTATTTTTGATCCAAATCTCCTCCTTACATCTGCCGGAGCTCCAGCTGCACCAGACCTTCCTGTCCACGTCGGGATTGATATGCTATCTTCACGTCTGAGCATCCGTGATTGTCTTAAAGCTTCAGCTGCTCTTTGTGCAACTAGGGAAGCTTCATCATCAAGCTTCATCTTCTCTTCATCATTGATGTCAAGGATAGCATCGTGATCCATAGCGCTCTGTACCATGTAAATTCAAAGTTCAAAAATGGTAAAAGAGAGACAGCATATTCTGCAGAAGATGCGAAGTATTCAAGTGATAAACATGTATAGCACAATGTGATAAACATGCATTAAAAGATTTTAGCCCTTTTACTAGTTTGCGTTTATGAGCAGTTTGCCCAACTCGCTCCATGTCATTAAATATAGTTTCAATAAAAAAGAACTGTAAATATTTCTACTTCAAAAATTAACAATTTCGTTCCAACAATATCACCACTTACATGAATTCCATTAACCAACAGGATTTTTAACATATCAGATTCATCCTTATTTAAGGCCTCTTCCTTAGGTTCAACCTTTTCTTTCCCTTTACTTCTAGACATATCTTTGCCTCGGCCTCCATCACGCTTGCTACGAGTTGAAGAATTTTCACCTTCTACAGGAACAGAAGATACTGCTTGCATGTGATGTTCGTACTGATCATCTAATTTGATTTCTCCAGCCAATTCACTGAAAATGCTAGATGTCTCTGTTTTATCCTGACCTAGGTCATCTTGTAGAGTGAAAAGATCCCGCATGTCTCTGGATTTAAAGAACCTTCGCTGTCGAGGGTTCTTGAGGATCTTATTTGTCAGGAAATGCTTGTAAATCTGTCTATGGTAAACTTTCTCCTCAATTGTTCCACGGGTAATCAATCTGTAAACAGTCACATCTCGGGTTTGACCTATACGCCAAGCACGCTCCCTTGCCTGAGCTATACATTAAGTATGATCAGTTCAACAATAAAGAAGAAACTAGAAAACTAAGACTCAATATTAGCAACCACCCACCTTATCCACCAGCATTTCTTCCTCAGAAAAAAGGTACAAAAAAGGCACACAAATGGACTAAGTAAAAAGATTGGAACTTCAATTGTGGACACCTAGCTCCTCTTGTTGCCTATCTTCCCCGTCTTCCTCATAATAAATTTATAATAGAATATTTACAGAATCATACCTGCATGTCAGTGGAAGGATTCCAATCTGGATCGAAAATTATCACCCTATCTGCCCCGATCAAGTTTGTTCCTAGTCCCCCAACTTTTGTAGTTAGAATAAAGACAAACACATGTGTAGACTCATTGAATTCATCCATTAAGGCTGTTCGTTGTTTGACAGGAGTTAATCCATCCATTCGCCTATAAGTTAGGCCTTCAGACACAAGGTAATTTTCAATGATATCCAGCATTTGCTGTGTTTGAGTAAAAATCAGAACTCGATGACCTTGATCCTTCCATACCTTCAAGACTTGAGAAACCACCTTCAGTTTTCCACTGCGTTCTGGATTTCCAAAATCTGGATGTGTAGCACTGTGGTCCCTTTCCAGCAAATCAGGATGATTGCATATTTTTCGCAATATATCTATTCCATAAAGTGAATTTCTGCTCCCTTCGAATATTTGCTCCACATCAGAACTTGCAAGAAAAGAACGATATGATGTTCGCTGCTCCGCAGTCAAGCTACAAAAAAGAACATGTTCTGTTTTCTTTGTAAGATGTGCATTTACATCCACTTTCATTCGGCGCAACATATAGGGCATTATCAGATCCCGAAGAACCACGGCACATTTATAAGCAGTTGAAACTTGTAATGGACTTGCATTAGCATAACCACCAATTGCAATCGGTACAGCAAATTGGGCCTCAAATATGGGCAACACTCCCAACTTCCCAGGAAAGACAAAGTCAAACAGTGACCACAACTCTGTAAGTTTGTTCTGAATTGGGGCACCAGTCATTATAATACGATGCACAGTTTGCAGTTGTTTGCACACAAGGGTGATTTCTGCATTTGGGTTTCTTATGCGGTGCCCTTCATCCAAAACAGCATACCCCCATTCCATGTCCAGTAATTTTTCCCTTAGAAGACGAAGATGTTCATAAGTAGTGATGAGCAACCCAGATCGAGATTCTATTATACGGCTAATCAAAACATCCCACTTGTTTGGACCTTTCACAGGCTGGACTTCCTCCTCATCACTGACTAATATGGGTTCATCTTCATCATCACCCTTTATTTGTTTTGCTTTCTTTTTCTTCCAGGAAGATACTGGAACAGAATCATGCAATATTGCAACATGGAAGTGTGGGTACCACTTTCGGACTTCCCGTCTCCATTGGCGTAAGAGAGTTACTGGGCATACAATTATGCTGGGCTTATACATACCACTGAAGTGCAGAGCTGCCAAAAAGGCTATCACCTGAATAGTTTTTCCAAGACCCATTTCATCTCCCATTATTCCTCCTGCCCTCTGGCTATGTAACTCCCATAGCCACTTTACTCCTGTTTTCTGATAATCAAAGAGATTGTCAAAGATTCTAGCAGGAATTTTCAATCCTCCTTCAAGAGTTACAATGTCTTCCTCAATGCTGCCAGCATCATCCATAGCTTCCTCACAACGTTCAACTTTGCAATCATAGTCTGCTAAATCTGAACCTTCCTGCTGTTTATTGATATTCCTATCATTCTGTTTTTGCAAGATGTCGTCTTCTGCCAAAACAGTAAAACCATTAACTGTTAGGCAAAGATAGATTTCTAAAGGACAAAAAACTTTCAAAATATTTTCAACTTTTAGCAAGATAAAGTGGTAATCCTGAGAAGATTGATATTTATAATTTTGTTCTAGGTTTCACTCACAGTTTACATTGCAATATTCCCTAGAACTAAACAGAACTGTCATATCCCAGAGTCACCAATCACAATAAGGGAGAAAACAAAGAATTTGCAAAGCATGGTGATCAACCACATCAAGCACATCTTCCAGACAAATATAGGACATTAACCCAGATCCTGGACTGTTATCCCTTGTTTTGTAGTGTTATCCCAGTAAATTTCTTCGCTTAGATAAGTAATTTTAGGCAATATTGAGTTTTGGGCAATAGCAGTAATTCTATGGCTGCATGGACTGAATAACCATCAACTTTAGTGGCCTTTGATGAGTCCAAAATTGAGAAGACTACGACCCATGGTAAACCACAGACATAGATTAGGTCAAAGGGTGAGCTGGAACACTTTGTTGATGATCGTTGGACCTCTAAAATTAACAGTTTAATCACTAGTGTAAACCCTCTCTCAGCATGCTTATTCTTTCTTTGTGTCTCATTATCACAGTTAAATGTGGATTCCTGGTGCAATAGCTATCTAGAAGCCAATAAGGTATAATTGTGCTAGAAGTGTGACTTTTTCCATTGCTGGGTAGCTTAGGTAGGTATTGAGTGACCCAGCAGATGCAGTCATTGATTGTACCTCCAGCAAGATTTAGGGCATGAGAGGCTCATTCTACAGCCCAGTATGAGATAGATGTGTAAGTATGTCCATCTTCAACTTGAAGTTGACACATGTCCCTTTTAAAATAAAATATTTAAATTTAAAAAAAAACAAAAACAAAACATCAATTATAATTAAAAAACAAAAATGATATAAGTGTTTGGTTTGTTTAATTAAAAGTCTTATAAAAAATCAATAATCTCACTCTCAACCATAAATAAAATATATAACAAAGAAACAAAATGAATATACGTGGTTGGTTTGTTTAATTAAAAGTATAATAAAACATCAATAATCTAACTCTTTGTCCATACTAAAGAGAAGTGGTGAAAATATTTCACTCTCACTCTCAACCATAAAGAAAATATTTTGATGTTCATATGAAACAACATAATCTTATATCAACTTTATAGAAAAACATATTTTAAAGTTAAAAAGGAATTATATATACATTATATAGAGCAATTGAAAAAAAATATTTTTTTAATGTTAAAACATTTTATAGATTAAAAAATGCAACATAAACAACAAAAAATTACAAGTAGTCTCATATATATATATATATATATATAATATATATATATATGTTCATGAGTTTCTGGAAGGTGGGGAACTTGGTTGGGTGCGAAACGGTAGAGGTTCCCAAATTACAGGAACGGCTAATGGGAATGTAATAAGAAAAAAAAAAATATATATATATAATATATATATATATATATATATATATATAATATATCAAAATTAATATTAAATCAAATACTCAAATATTAAAATCAATTTAAATATATAATCTCTCTATATATAAATATATTCTCTGGTGGCCTCTCTTCCTTGAGTCCTCCTTTTATATATATAAAATATTAAAATGTCAAGTTTCATTATCATTCTCTGACACATGACTAGTATTTGAAACAATCTGCCTTAAAAATACAAAGGAACAATTTTACCTATGTTTCTCTAGTTATTCTTATGAGAAAAAGTAAAGCGACTCTAATGGTCAAGCATTGACAGCGACATACAATATGCACACAATTTTCTGCGATACATATACATAAACAAAAAAATAAATACTCATCAGCATGACATCCCAAATATCGCCCTTACATTGAGGCGTCACACACTTCCTTACCCCATCAAGAGAATGCTCCAGTTTCTCAATTAAGGATATCGGTGTTAAGGATGTCTTTGGCCTTTCTTCCTGCACAAGTTTCAACAAAGCCTCATCTTTTGTGGGCAGTTCAACATATTTGTCTACATGCTTTGTATTCCCCAACCCCAGGGAACGCGAGAACTCCAAAAAAAATAGTCTTCAAAGCTCCTGGAACTTTCCCAAGCTCCCATTGTAGCTCCCACAGAAAAGGGAACGTTCCCATACAGCTCCAAAGCTTCCGGGAGCCCAGGAACCACAGGAACAGGGTTCCCACCTCTAGGGAGTGGTTCCCGTGTAGCATAGATATATATTATCAAATTTGTTGAAGTGCAAACATTTTATTCAAATTTTGCCCTCTGGAATAAGTTTCACCTCAAGAGATTTGATCCTTCTAGACTCTTGCTAGATCTGTGGTTAAGATGGATCTATATTGGAGCATATCCATGTTATGAGGATATCATAGCAACGATTTCATGGTGTATATTTGTCTCTCTTTCCCAAATCTGCGCTATTTCAAACCTCCTATTGATTGTATCGATTAAGTTATACAAAAAACAAGGGATTCTTCCAAATCACACTATCTACTTTGGAGTTTCATTATATGTATAAAAGACACAGCATATTCATATGTGGGGGGGGAAGGTGTTGAAATTTGATGACCAAAAAAAAAGTTTCCTGCAATCCCAACCCGGTTTTAATTTCACCTTATCACTCCCATTCAATTAAATGACCTTTCCCATAAACATACATTCAACATATATAATTCTGAAAATGAAATTTTCAGATTAAAACACATGGGACTGTGAACACATGCTTAAAATAAATATGGACATAACCAGACCAGCGACACACATAAAAATACACAAATTTTTTAACAACTTATACCCAGGAAAACCCCTTCAATCTTCTCTAAGGAAAACCTGTTAGAGAGCTCTTCAAATTTATTTATTTATCTTTCAAGTTCAGGAAAAATACATTTGCAGACAAAACAAAACAGAAAAATACAACTTATCTCTTCAGCGCAAAACTCCTTGAAAACTGTGCCCACTTTGCCTCGATTTTAGTGCCCACTTGAAGCTTAAAATATGTACCATACAGATACGACTGTACGGACTATACTGTACGGATTTTTTTCAAAAAAAATTAAAAACTTCTCTTGAACGGTGTGCGGCGCACAGCATTCAACATTGTTTGTACTGTACCTTCTGATGTCTTTTATGCCTTGATTTCCATGCCCAGTTTTGCCCAGAAATCACTTCTTCAGCTTGCTGCAACAGATTTCTCCTTCAAAACTTTTCTCCAACTCTCAGCGTTCTTTCTCCAATCTGCTCATGAAGAATGAAGGTAGTCTCTCTTTTTTCCCCCTTTTGTTTCCTTAAATGACTTTTGGGCAACCCTAAGATCTAATGGCTCAAATTCATTTAAATCAAGGGATGAGAATAAATGTGCATTTAATTCTCACTTTCTATTTTTTAACTCACCCATTAAATAAAGTACCCACATTGTACTTTATGTCTAAAATCACTTTTCACTTTATAATTTAACATTGACTTTACCACTGATAAAGTCACTTTCACTTTATAAAGTCACACTTAGGAAAAGAATTATTTTGGACACTTTTCCCTAGGTAGAGACTAACCCATGGGAAACCACTTGTCCAAGGTACATTAAAAATCAACAAAATGAGGCAAAGAGAATAGCTGTTGGTAGTATTTTAGATTCAGACTTGCTCACTATAGTGTAATTTGACCCGCTGATTAACAAGAAAAAGCACTGCCATTTCAAGTTTTTATGTGTTATGTCGTTATTGATTTAACAATCCTGTAATTCTCCTAAGCATCGGGAGTCCAACTGGTAGGGCCCACCAGTCTGGCTCTCGTTGTCTTCTTGCTTAGTGACAGTAGAGGTAACGAATGCCATGTTTGTTTTATTATATTTCAAACAATGGTTGTTGATGAATGGTTACTGTAAATACTTTGCAGCCTCGCTATAATCATAAGTTAAGGAATAATATTATATGATGCTACCAGATCTGCGCTATTTCAAACCTCCTGTTGATTGTATCTATTTAGTTATACAAAAAAGAGGATTTTTCCAAATCACCCTGTCTACTTTGGGGTTTCAATATATGTATAAAAGACAGCATATTCATATGTTAGGGGGAGAAAAAGGAAGCAAAGAGGGTAGTTGTCGATAGTATTTTAGATTCAGACTTGTTGACTACAATGTAATTTGACCCGCTGATTAACAAGAAAAGCACTGTCCCTGATGCAGGTGACGCTCAGACAGTTATTAAACACCATGCAAATTAATGAGCCCAGGTACTGCCACCTGCAGAGCAGCGTGGCGTCCCAGATCCCCATCGCACGCAGAAGGAATGTTTTTATGAATGCAGGACAGAGCAGGCCGGCGGCATTAATGAAGGACGCGCTTCAAAGCTGCTTGTTAATGGTTATATACATGGCGATTTTCTATGTTCACTCCACCTCCAGCGTTCAGATCTCTGGTTCTAGGTTCTGTCTACAGTTATGGTGTGAGGATAAGCAAGAGCCTGTCTTCAAAGGCAAGTTTCAGGCTCACTCGGGTTCGTTATGGCAGCGTTGCGAGTTCACCGATGCTCTCCACAGGGGGATTAGCTCGGTGACTCAGGGTAAGTTGTCTGAGACCTTTGATTTCTATATTGACTGTGCTATCTCTCTGTCTCGTGTTCTAACAGTCTGCGCTTATTGGCCTCTGGTTCATTTGAGTCAATCCTCTGGTTCTAGTCCTAGTTTCTTTGATTTCACTGTGTCTGTTCCCTTGTTTAGTAAAATGAAGCACCATGGGAAGAGGAATCACTCTGGGGACCGCCTTGGCAGTGGCAAGCGGCCTTCTGTCAGCCATCTGGCAGACCCAGCCCATTCGCCCATCAACCTCTCCCCCTCTCTTGAGGTTCTGCCCCCCCCCCCCCCCCCCGAGTCCTCCTCGCAAACCTGTTCCCAACAGCGCCTTTCAAACGGCGCATTTTAAGTTTCAGAGTAATTTGAATCGGCCCTTGATTTCTGCTCAAATAACCATTCTTATGTCGGAAGAAGAAAACCATGTCACCCCTCTGTCCTGCATTGTGCCCAACCCCTCTCACAGCAGTGAGCGCTCCATGGATGAGGAAATACAGGAAATTAAGCAGGAGGTTGAGCCTGGTCAGAAGGATATTCAGCCCCTTGGTTTCGCTCCTCTGGATGAAAGTGGCCCAATTGTGGCGGAAAGAGACACAGGCACCACCAACCTCGATAAAGCGTCGGATGGCAAGGAGCATTTCAGTATAGGCGGTGCGTCTCAAGATGTTGAGAAGACTCACGGGGAGGCAACGGAAGATGGTTGACATGTGTCACGGTATGCCTCTTTTTGTTCTTGGTTGGTGCTCAGATGGTTATCTCCAGACTTTTTGCTCTCAGTTCGGCTCGGCAGTGTCAATCTCAGGTTTTGGCTTCCCTCTGACGAAGCGTCCGACCTCTTCCAGGATATCTGCTCTCAGCTTTGCTTATCTGTTTCTCTCTCTTTCTATCAGCCTATGTCTAAATGTAATGCCAATTTGGTTCGCTATATGTTAATGTTTTCCCCAGTTTCTTACAGTTATGGGGCAGTGCTGCAATGTTGATGGCTCTCGGGCTCTGTCCCCTGTAGCCTCAATTCCATGTAAAAATATTTTGATTTTCAGTTAATAGAATTTAGTTGTTGCCGAGAAAAAAAAAAAAACAAGAAAAGCACTGCCGTTTCAAGTTTTATGTGTTATGTCGTTATTGATTTAACAGTCCTGTAATTCTCCTTAGCAACGAGAGTCCAACTGGGCGAGCCCACCAGTCTGGCTCTCATTGTCTTCTTGCTTAGTGGCAGTAGAGGTAACGAATTCCATGTTTGTTTTATTATATTTCAAGCAATTGATTGATGATGAATGGCTACTGTAATACTTTGCAGCCTCACTATAATCATAAGTTAAGGAATAATACTATATGCTGTGACTGCAGGTGATTACAGATTCAAGTGTATATATTTTAGTTTGCATAAATATTCCCGTTGTGATATAAATATGTAGAGTGACTCTGTTTTGGTTTGAATATTCATGGTACTTAAAATCAGTCTTGTTTTACCTCTGATGTGTATATATTAGTAATGTTCTAATGAGAAGTATTATGAGAGTGTGACAAGGACTAGTCCACATCTTCGTGTCTTTCTTTGAATCTCTTTGCAATTAGACTGTTCTGATACGATAGGATTCATTGGAAGATGGCTGGTAATAGTAGGTTTGATTTGTTATGCTAACACTATAACCCTTATAGTGGAAGACACATAACTGGTGCTATTAAAGCCCTGTTATACCAATGGAGATTGCCCTCTTAGTATTGAGTGAATACTCTTTTCTCAAGTGTTTGTTAATCACAAGGACAGAGTCGCTTGAAGGTGAGAATGAGTATTGCCTCAAGCATTAGCTACATGAACGCTTTGTTTACTCATTGTCAAAGATTTTAGCTTGTGCTAGCAGGGGCACTTTCTTGTTTTGTCACCCAATGACGAGTTTCTTGCAGGTTGCATTCTTTAGTTGTTTTCTTTTATTCCTGCAATCTTGCCATTCACCACAAGAATTCATTGAAGGATATTAAAACATTAGCAAGCTACTCACAATAGATCACATGAACATACATACATGAAAGATTGTAACCCTGAACCCTTATAAGGGCTATGTGGTTTTATTTCCCGGTGATAGGTCTTGTGGTAGTCTGTCATTTGATTCCAAAGTGTGTTTTGCCGGCATTAGTTGTTAGCATAGATTAGACTAGGCTCTCATCCTGCATTTCCTGTGCTTGCACCTCAAAGCTTACGAGCCCCAGATTGATGATTTAATGTTTAGAATTGAGACATAACAATTTACCCAACAATGACAATTTACCCGTGTCAGTGCTGTGCAGTTTCTTGGCAGGAATATAAAGCTACGGTAAGAGAACAAATAATTGAAACGATTATAAGCCTGGCCAATGTACTGCACTACCTCAAAAAAATTCACTGGGTTTGATGATTGCCTATGTTACCTGAAAGGCTGAACATGATGGTTTCAAGCTGGTATACCCATATTTATCCACAGATGTACTGCAGTAGCAACACTCATCCTAAATCAGAATTTTGATGTGATGCTCACAAGAAAGGTTTTAGGACTTTTATCCTGGTTATAGCCATAATGTGCAATATTCCAGAAGCCCTACCTTTTTCTTGTCACTCCAAGATCTATGGAAGAAAACTTATCAGCTCTCCAACAGTTACTATACAAGAACAGGGCTATGTTTGACGATTCTGGTGCAGAATTTGAATTTTAAGAACTTCAAATCAGCCCTGTTTATGTTGATGATTTTAAATAAGTTTAAGTGTTGCCCCGGTCCATATTTTTGACATATAGGTATAAATGGGAGATCAAACAGTTCAATATGTATAGCGAAAAGAGCACCCAGGTCTAGAAATCGGTATATGATGCACGATAAACTTATGTAGCAGTTTTCCAGCATTTCCTGTGGCAGAATTCAGTACATTTTGAAGGCTTTTAAGTCACTACAGATATGATGTAAAACAGAGCCCTTGCATACATCATATCCTATGTTATTAAAACTGGTTTGAAGTGAGATAGCATGTGCCATATTGATGAGTAAGTGCAGCAAAGGAGGCACATTTGTGGACTGTTGCTGTTGCAGAACAGAAAAGTCGATGGCATGGTTCATGTATGATGAACTTTGTTGGTATCCTGAGTCAAGGACTTTGAATAGCTCCTCCAGATGCTACAGCAACTGGATATCTGTTTGGCAATGGTCTTTACTTTGCAGGCCTAGTGAGCAAGAGTGCTTAGTATTGTTGCACACATAAGAAGAATCCCATGGGATTGATGCTGCTCAGTAGAGTGGAATTGGGAGAAGTTCATGAACTGAAAAGTGCAAGGTATGTGGACAAGCCTCCCAAAGGGAAGCATTAGGCAAAGAGCGTGGATAAGAATGTAACTCATGGACACCCTGTACCTTCAGGTGTTAAAAACAGTGATTTGCTATACAATGAGTATATGATATACAATCCTGCTTAGGTAAAGCTGCAGTTTTTATTGAAGCTATTCTAACAAAGGATGGATTGAAGCAATAGCCCAGCATCATGAGAGATAGATTGAAGGGATGGCACTCAACATTTCAAACAGCAAGCTGATGATACATGCTCTGGTGTAATTTCCAACAGATTTGGAGAATTGTATGGCATCATTTCCAAAGGAATTCATCACCAGCATGTCACAAAGGCAAGAAAATGCTAAATCTGGGGCAGTTTTAGCCATGTATAACAGCAGGAGGATTAAGTTACAGGGTTATAGCAAGGTCAGAACTCCTGTAACAGAACATTAAGTTACACGTAGAACCCTTCAGCCCTAGAAATCCACAGTTGGAGCACACACATGCATTGGCAAGGTCTGGAGCTTGTTCCAATTTTGAAGTTTGGGTTGATTGCATTTTGAAGAGATGTGCTTAACCTTAGATACTTTGTGATGTATATATACGTGACCAACAATCTTCTTGGAGAAAAGTTGGCATATCTGATAGGCCAACCTCTTTTCGGGGGACTTACATTGAACCTTCACCTTGGAAGGATATGTGTCCGAGCTAGAAGAACCATAGGAGAGAGAGTTTGACCTTTGTTGACTTCCAACGCTGGTTACAGGAGCAGATTTGGAAAGGCCGACCCCTTTGAGATATTTTGACTCATGATTTGGAGAAGTGCTTCACCACTGGAGACCACAATGTCAACTTGGAGGGGCAAGGGGGGGCTACCAGAACCATTTGGCTTATTTGCAGAAGAGTGCTAGCCCCATAAATGGTTTATGGAACTGAGTTGGAGGGGTTTGGTTCATAATTTAATGTTTCGTGCATCTTGGAAGCCCGTAGGTCCATTTTGGAGCAGACCTAGGAGGGCTGACTTTGCAAATTACGAGGAACCCACACCCTGGAGAAGTCTTTGGAGGTTAGATGTTGCACCTTGAGGACACCTTTCTCCCTTATTTAGTGGAGGAGCCTTTCTATTTAGGGCTTGTTTTCACTTGATTACTGTACATATGGCTTGAACAACCCATCTTTTGTTTTCACTTGATTACTGTACATATGGCTTGAACAACCCATCTTTTATGTATTTTGGATTGGTTAATGGTAGAGAAGTGTGTTTTACTTCTTCATAGGCTAGATTAGTGGATTTCACTTGAAATATTAATGTTTTAATGTAAAGGGAGTTGAACATCTCTTTATAAATAGAGATGCACTTCCTCATTTGTACTCATGCTTGGATCGGGGAAGAAATCCCTAAGCAATTCTGAAATTTTGGAGACTTGTATTTTTTCTGTGCTATGGATGGCTAGCTAGAGAAATCTCCTAAAGGTGCTATATAGTGGATGCTTCTCAATGGATGGATGATTAATGGATGAATGCCTTTGGCTAGCTAGATATGTAAATAAGTAATTGATATCTACAGATAATTAATTTTATGAATATTTATATAGAGTTATTAGTGTTTCAACTTTATGTGGAAGGGCAAGAAGGACAAGCGGGTTATTCCTTTGGTCAACTGGCAAAGGCTTGCCAAGCATAAAGCTCGGGGGAGGGCGGACGGGTGGCGGGGAAGGGGAATAGGGGCTGAAATACCATTTTCGGAAAGTGTTGACAACTAAGAGCCTTTGGAGGCTGATCAAACACTCTGATTTGTGGCAGAAAGTGATAAAAATCAAGTATATAGAATCTAGATCCTCTATCAATTGACGATCGGTTAAGGCTTGGAACTAAAGCTATTGCAGATGCATCCATTATGTGGAAAGCACTGGTTCTGGCTTCCCCACTCATTGGCAACTGTTTGGCATAGAGAAAATTGGAAACCGAATGAAGATTAAAATTGGTATTGATTTATGGATAGAAAGCAATGGAGAGCACAGGCTTTCAGAAGAATTAGATAGGACTTTTGGCAGTAAGGCTGGAAAAAGGCAAGGGGCACAGAGTTAGTTTGAAAGGAGGCAGTGGAACGGGATTACCTGGTAAATATAGTGTCAATTTGTTCTATGAGGTCGAGGGGAGATGACGATGATTTGGTATGGTCTCAAAATATATCTGCTGTTTAAAATTATACAGCAAGCTTGGGTATAACCGTATAAGGCAATACCTCTATATTATTTTTTTAGTTGGCTTCGTATAATAAAGTTCTAGTTGGGATATACTTCAATAGAGAACTTGGCCAGGGCCAGGGTTCTGCATACTGCGAAAAGTGACAAGGAGAGTATCAAACACATTCTTATGGATTTCCCCTTCTCACGGAAGCTTGGAAAGAAGCCTAGTTTTTAACAGGGGGTACAGGGTCATGAGAAGCTCAGTCTCTAGTGGAGGGTGATAAAAATGGATGAGCTTGCAGTTGTTAATCACGGAGCTTTATCTTCGGTGGTTCCTCGGGGTCTGTGGCTCACTAGGAATGTTGCACTTTTCCAAGATCTTTCTTTCCATCCCTGGAAATATTTCACAAAATAGAAATATCTGACAATATCAAAATCAGGTAGGTAAAGATAACCCAGACAAATGGGGGTGTTAGAGATAGAGGTCAAAAGCTTGGGGGTTATTTGACAATGTCAGCCAAGGCAACCCTAGACCTTGTGGTGCCGGGGGTGTTCTCTTTCTCAATAATGGCATTACCTATACTTTTAAGTTCGGGCTAGGGAGAGGCAGTAATAAGGGCATAGTTTTGTGCTCCGAAATCTTTGCTGAGATTGGCCATAGAAAAAAAAGTGCAGAGATTGCAAGTGTTTGAAGATTTGAAGCTGGGGATTGAGTGGTCAAGGGTACTTATAGGTTGCAAAACATATCCCTGGGCCCCCTATTGAATCGGATCAACTCTGCTGTTTCTCAGTTTAGTGAAATCAGTTTCCAACATGTTTATAAAGAACATAACACAGGCTGATGAATTGTCTAAGCATGCTGTCAGTGGTCAGATTGAAGAACTTCTGGAGGAGAAAAGGGTGGATAGATACATGCTCCCCTTCTCCCTTTGAAGCTGAATCTTTTTCCTTTCTTTTTATGGACTGTTTATCTGAATTGGAGGCTGTGATGAGATGACCCATATTTTTTTTAATGACGTAATTCAGATATATGCTTTTTGTAACGCTTTTAAGCACAGACTACTTTTTTCTGTAGACCAAGTGCCATCCAGGCATATTCTAGACTATATTGAGGGCAGTACAGGAGATAATATAGGCAGAAGAATTTTTCTGCTGGACTGTTTATTAGCTTTTATTTGATATCAGTGCTCTGAGCACCTTCAGAATGTAACTTTCTTCTTGAATACAAAGTTAGAGTTTGTTCCTTGGAAAAAAGAATATCAAGACATTCACACACGTGTGCATGCACACACACAACACACACCATGTGCAATTAAAATACATTTATTTTTATATTGATACTGATCGTAAAGATACTTACATATTTATCACACAATATAAGTAATCTATTTATAATATGTATTATAAATAGATACAGCTGAAAATATCTCCATAAACATACACACACATATATATATATATATATATATATATATATTAAAACTTAATTTAAACATATCAATGTAAAGATAGTATTTGTTGGTTAAGTTATCGTTCTTGGTGTGTTTCCTTCTTTAATTCCACTGGATACTATTGCATTTTCTCACAAGAGGGGCAGAGGAAATCAGTAGTATTAGACTTTAGTTATTTGGTTCATTTCATTGTATATGACATTATAATTCATGATATGAGATACATTATTATATTTTTTGTTGATATTTTGAGGCTGAGTTGGGACTCGGGAGTCAGGGCTTACTATTCAGGACATGATTCACTGTTATGTGTGATTTAGCACTAGAAATGATATTACACATCTTATATATTAGTTCTTTTATCATATTTATGTGTCAATGTATTTATTTTATGTTGTAGATGCTTTAGATATTAAAAATTTGAAAAAAAAATGAATTTTTTGTATTTTACGATTTTTTCCCGATTTTTATGATTTTTCCCCATTTTTTCTCCTCGCCGATAATATCCCGATAACGATAACTACAACATCGGTCAAATGTATATTCAAGAAGCCTAATGGATGTGTCTCCTCACCCTCAACGAATTTTATAAATAGGAGTGACCTCTCTCCTCATTTGGACATCACTCATCACATAATTCATATATCTCTCTTCTCTTGATTGGTTCGTACAGCTTGGGCAGCCTCTCTCTCTCTTCTTCGCACATGTGGTAGGAGGCCGAAAATTTCAGGACAGAGGCAAGCCCAAATTTCAGAGAATCAGACCAGCATTGACCAGGGGTCATTTGACCAAGTTTGACTTCGCTTTTCAAGGTAGCAATTCGATTTTCCTAGGCCAAGTTACTGGGCACAAAAACCGAGGTGTTTTGGGCAGGTTGACTTCAGCGTTGACTTCAAATCTGACCGCAGATAATCACAGAAGTTCTCTCTCCTTTGATTGGATTTGACCAAATTGTTTTGAGCTGACTTTGACTCTCCTTGAAGGTTGAATTGGATTGCTGTCATATAAGCCACATGTGCCATGCTTCATGACTAAGGTCTACCGAAGTTCTTATGGGGAGAAGTTGCCAACACCGCTATGTATGTTCAAAACAAATGCCCACATCAAGCATTGGATTTCAACACACCTGAAGAAGCATTCACCGGTAAGAAACCTGATGCTTCTCATTTTAGAATTTTTGGTTGTCTGTATATTTTCATGTGCCGAAAGAGAAAAGAAACAAACTAGATGCATCTAGGAAGAAAGAAACGTTTGTGGGATACAATGAAAATTCGAAGGCATATAGAATCTATGTGTCTGGTCAAAGAAGTGGAACTGTGGAAATAAGTCATGATGTCACTTTCGAAGAAGATTCTGCCCTTAGAAAAGTTTGAGATCTTCCTATCCCTAGGAAGGACAATAATGATGATGATGCAGGAAAGCAGGATGAACCTCCTTCTGATGACCCGATGCCTGATGTGGAAGGTCTGATGGATTCCATTGATCCACCTCCTAGTGAGCCCTTTACTTCAAGAAAAAGATCTTTGTGGCTAAAAGATACTCTTGAAGACGCTGAGAAACATATTGCACCGAGGGGGACATTTCGTGAAATCAAGAAGTCGAACAAGTACCAAGGGTACTTAGCTGCCATGAGTACCATTGTACAATCTAAGCCTTGTACATTCGAAGAAGCCATGAAACACCAAGTTTGGAAGGATGCGATGAACAAGGAGTATGAGTCGATCATGAAGAATGATGTCTGGGATGTGATTCCTAGACCTAAGGACAAGTCAGTGGTCACTTCAAAATGGCTCTACAAGATCAAACATGGAGCTGATAGAAGTGTTGAAAAGTTCAAGGCCAGATTCGTTACTTAAGGCTTCTCTCAAAACGAAGGAGTAGACTATGATGAGATAGTTGCACCAGTTGCCTGATATACCACCATTTGTTCGATCATAGCCTTTGTTGCCTCACAAGGATGAAACCTACACCAAATAGATGTCAAAATTGCTTTCTTGCATGGCTTGCTTAAAGAAGAAGTCTATGTAGAACCAGAGGGGTTCGAAGTTCAAGATCATAAGACACATGTATGCAGGTTGAAGAAAGCCCGCTATGGGTTGAAGCAAGCCCCTAGGGCTTGGTATGAGAGAACTGATAGCTATCTTATAAAATTGGGATTTACAAGGAGTGACGTTAACTCGAACCTATACTTCAAGATTGAAAAGGATAGGCCTCTCATTCTGGTCCTTTATGTGGATGATCTCTTTCTGAAAGGTGATGCCTCTCTCATTCATCAATGCAATAGGGAGTTGGCGTCTGAGTTTGAGATGAAGGACCTAGGATTAATGCACTACTTCCTAGGGCTGGAGGTCTGGAAAAATCCAAGAGAGGTTTTCCTTTCACAAGGAAAATACATTGTGAAGTTGCTTAAGAGATGTGGGATGGTGGATTGCAAGTCTGTGTCTACTCCAATGGAACTCAACTTCAAGAAGCTATGTGGAAGTGTTGTTGGGCCGGATTAGCGAACCCTTCTGAGTATCGCCAACTTGTGGGGGCCTTGATGTTCTTGGTAAACTCTCGTCCCAACATATGCTTTGTTGTGAACATGTTAAGTCAATTTCTGGTTAAGCCTCATCGCGTTCATTGGATTGTTGCTAAGAATCTCTTGAGAAATCTTCGGAGCACAATCCACTATGGACTGAGATACAATGTCGGGAACTTGAGGCTACATGGATATTCAGATGTTAAATGGGTTGTCAGTGTGGTGGATCGTAATAGCACGTCTGGGTGTTACTTCTCTTTGGGGTTTGCTTCAATATCTTGGATGAACAGGAAGTAGAAATCAGTTGCTTTAAGCATCGTCGAGACCAAATACATTGTTGCAAGTATGGCCTGTTGTGAAGTTGTTTGGTTGAGGAAGCTCTTCAGTGAACTATTTAAGCAGGTGCTAGATACCACATGATCTTCTGCAACAAACAGAGTGGGATTCACCTATCAGAGAATCTCGTGTTCCATGACTGCTTCAAGCACATTAATATCAAGTACCACTTTATCCGAGATATGGTACAACGGGGAGCAATAAGGCTCCAACACATCAGGACGGATGAGCAAGTCGCGGACATTCTCATGAAGCCTTTGGGGAAGGTCAAATTCTTAACCTTTCGAGAGAGACTTGGAGTTGTGGAACAACCCTCCTATGAGGGTCTCATATGAGTTGGACTCTGAGCTCTAGAAGCGCTCCAAGGGGCTTGGGGTACTTGGAGCTATGAGCAACCATAGGGTCAGTGGTTCACCTTCCCCTAGTGGTGCACTAGATACAAGGTGAGTGATTCACCTTCCCCTGTAATACCCCATGACGGTTGGCATGTGTGTAGGGTGAGTAGTTCACCTTCCCCTTTGATTGACATATGCATAGGATGAGTGGTTCACCTTCTCCTATGGCATATGAGCAGGATGAGTGGTTCGCCTTCTCCTTCCGATGCCCCAGCACACATCCTACCCATGGAGTCTGGGACTCATGGGAAGTACCTCTCATCTGACCAATGAGTTGGGAAAAGATGGTTAGGGACCATAGCACTACCGATGGACGCATCATGTACTGTTGTACTCCCTATGACTACGATGCATGGTGTTCAACAACTTGATTTGGGATCAAGGACTAACTTTTGTCAATGGAGAGTGGTGTGATCTTGTGACTGACTCTCAATCACTTCTTCATTATTACTTCATGGTTCAATAGAGCAGTGCAGAGCATAGCATGATGACAGGATGGCATGATGGATTGGTAGGTGGAATTCTCCCTAGTTGAGAGGGAGTGTTAAAATTGGAAACTAGGGCCAAATTCCACCTTAGGACAGCTCATATGATGGAGATAATTATTGCATTGGATTCCTCTTTTCGAGAGGTCCAATTTTGATATAAAGATCTTATTTTGACAAGCAGAGGCCGAATTTTGAATTTATTCTCTCTCATGCACAAATTATCAAGGTTAACCTCAGTCAAATGTAGGCTCAAGAAACTCAATGGATGTGTTTCCTTACCCTCAACGAATTGTATAAATAGGAGTGACCTCTCTCTTCATTTGGACATGACTCATCACATCATTTCATCTCTCTCTTCTCTTGATTGGTTCGTACAGCTTGGGCAGCCTCTCTCTCTTCTTTGCACATGTGGTAGGAGTCCAAAAATTTCAGGACAAGGACAAGCCAAAATTTCAGAGAATTAGACCAGCATTGACCAGGGGTCATTTGACCAAGTTTGACTTCGGTTTTCAGGGTAGAAATTCGATTTTCCTAGGCCGAGTTGTTGGGCACAGAAACCGAGGTGTTTTGGGCAGGTTGACTTCAGCGTTGACTTCAGATCTGACCGCAGAAAATTACAGCAGTATTTCTCTCTCTTTTGACTGGGTTTGACCGAATTGTTTTGGGCTGACTTCGACTCTCCTTGAAGGCTGAATTGGACTGCTGTTGACCGAGCTGCTTGGAGGACGTTTTGGTGCTGATTTGACCAATGTTGACTTTCTGGTTAGGGCTGCAGTTGACTGTTGTTGACTGTTGATTTTGACAGGGTTCTTTTGAGTATGTATTGAGCAAGTGAATTTGATCTATGTACTCTCTCTCTCTCTCTCTCTCTCTCTCTCTGCTGAACTATTGAATAATAATAAGAAGATTTGATCAAACGGTTTTCCCCACATTGGGGTTTCTCCCTGGCATCTGTGAAATCTGGTGTCCTCTTGTCTTGGCTTGTTTTCTGCATATGTTTTTATGTTCTATTTGCATTTACTCTCAATGTGATTAAGTTAATGTGATTGCTACTGGATATAATTGGAAATTGTCATTGGGCTGCTAAAGGAACATTGAAGTAAATTGTGTTAAGACATAAAACATATCATTGTTATCTAAAATTAACAATATGTGAACATGACAGAAGGCATGGATCTATGTCTGACACATAAGCACACCTACAACATTATAAGAATGTGATTAAGAACTCTAGTTTGATATAAGTATCAAGTTTCAACATACCATAGTATCCTCTAGATGATGTCCTACATGCTCTGAAATAAACAAAAGATTTATGATCTGCTTACCATAGCTTTCATGGTGATCAGAATCATTCCATGGCTCATCATCACTTGAGGTAGCTTTCCTCCAGTATTGATCAGGTACAGGTCGTCTTCTTCGCTTTCCTAAATGGTTTGTTTGATCCTTTGGAGGTTTCTCAACCTCATTGGATTCTTGAATATTGACAGGCCTTCTAAGCCTTCGGAATTCATGTGTGGGAGGATTCAGTTTAGGTAAATCTGCTGCATCAAGCAACTTTGTTGAATGTCGAGCTATTGAGAGTGCAGACAATGATCTGGAAGCTTTTGAGACAGAATTTAAAGAAAATTTGTCCCCGTCATCCTCTGTTGGGCGAGACCTTTGAACACGACGTTCAAAACCTTTGACTTGGTCAAAAGGTGTCAACACTCCTTTACGGATAAGCTTATCACGTTCCTGCCAAAGCAAATAATTGCCAGGTGGTGTCATTCAAAGATTCAAAATTATGTTATCTGCAGTACAAAACTATCTTCAAGATGCATGATACATACAACACAGAAAACATAGAACTTTGCTTACAGCCCCTGAATTTTACTCTTTTAAAAGAAAGTTCAATAGAATTCATATTGCATTTAAGACATCTGATTCTAATACAGGACTAAAGGGCAATGCACATTACAGTTTCAATGAGCCCTGAAGTTGCTGCATCCAACGCTGCATCAAACTCATCATCCTCCTGCAATGAAACAATCTTCTTTTTCCCTCTTGTTGGCTTATCCAACAGACGCCCAGTTCCCTTAATCACTGCTTCTTTATTCTTCACTGAATTCAGAAGCACTTTATGTTCCTCAAGTTCCCGTCTCTTGCCATCTCCCTCAAAAGCTTTCAGGTGTTTCTTAAGCTGCCCTCTTTTCTGCTTAAGGCTTCTAAGCCTTTCAGTAGCTAATGCTCGTTGAAGCACTCCTCCATCCACTACAAAAGGCTTATGTTCACTCAAATCTTGATCATTTTCATCCTTTTCACCTTCTGAACTCTCTGAATCTTTGTCTGCAATGCTTTGAACTATTTCAAGGCCTGCTGAAACTGCAGCTATTTCAGCCTCCAGTGCCCTTAATTGGGCATGAATTTGCACCTTCGTAAGCAAATTTTCCTGATTTCCTTCTTCTCTTTCAGGAGTTTTTCCACCATCGCTTACCTGTGCAGGTTGACTGATGTTTTCGTGAGCTCTGTTCTCAACCTATCACACCAAGAACCAGTACAATGATAAGTGGGAAGCAATACAGGAAAGTAAGCTACATTTAACAAAAAAATAAAATGCCTCAGTGATACACTCTAGAAGACTAAGTACAGATCAGTGACAAGACATATGATCATCTTGTAAGCTTATTAAGCTAATTTCACAAGAAAAGATACCTTGGCAAGTAGCTGGTGCTCAATGTCATCTGGGTTAGCAGATACAACACCTAAGCTAGTCAGCAAAAGTCTGTCCTCCTCTTTCATGCCTGTTTTATGTGGTACTCGATTTCACTACAAAAATAGTAAATTGGCAAAACACAAACAAGCGTTAATTTCTCATGCAAAGCATAAAGGGAAGAAACACTTAATTAAAGTATTAAACAATGATAGAACTAACTACATTTTAGATCTCTAGTTGCACCAAGAGAAAGTGAGGTGCATTAAAGCCTGGGTGGCAGAGAAATCATTGTAACAGACATGGACACTGAAAAAATAACATGGCAAATATTTCATATCCGATGTTTAATGTTACAAATATATATAAATTAGCATAGATCCATCTTGACCCTAGACTTTTTAAGCCCGAGAAGTTATTTATCCCTTTTGTTGCTTAATAGATCCAGAGTTACAATGAATCTATACTAGTATTTGCATCATTTCTTCCCTAACAAAAGTCTAAAGGTGATGTGACCATTGGTCTATGAGAGTTTATGTGTATCTTTTTTTGTAACAGGATTTTTATGTGTATAACTACAATCCAAAAAAAATTGAGGTGCTAAGAACGGAAGGCATCTGAGGTACTGTCCCTTCATACTCTTCCCATGGCATGCATGTAGATTTAAGATTTGTTTGAAACAATGAACCATGGCCATTGTCTGGACAATAGGAGCCTTAGGTACCGCGAAACCCCACTCCATCTTGAACACATTATTATCGCAATCAATGCAAAAGACTTAAATGTGCTGGAGTTAAGAGAATTGTAAGGGACTTTCGCAAATATGTATAGAAATGGAAAAAGCACCGACTAGTATTTTTCAGAGTAAATGATTCAACATTTTCACAGAAAATGTGCAGTGCACAACAGGGTCATTTGGGTTCTTCCCCTCGACTACTTGGCCCCAAGATGACCTTCAGGCTTCTATACTGAGCATTTCATGCAGATAGTAGACAATCTTATAATTCACCCAGACTACTTTTCAGTAGTACTGGTCACATGGTCTTAGAATCCCTCTCAGTCAATTGAGGATTTGCGTTCATCAGTTTTGGGTTGTGCCTTATCACCAATGACTAAATAGGATCTGTTGACTATGTTCTACTCTGGGGACGAGGCTGAGGAGCATTTTAGTTTCAGATGCCCGATTTATTATGAGATTCTGGGAAGATTTTACTATCTATACGAAGATTTTGGGAGGGTTTCTTGCCACCTTTCTGCTGCTAACCTGATCAGAGATGTTTAGCTCTCTATTTCGAGAAGTAACGACTTTCAGGGGGCAGACTGTATTGGACTGCTCCAGATCCAGATCCATTAGATTGATCACGTCATCTTTTGGAATACTTTGGTCAATTGGAAGATCAAGCACCCCAAGAGATAATCTGGTTATACAGTCTGAGGGCATTAGACCAATGAAGATGTATCCCTATCCAGAATGACCTTGAGATCAACCCATGCCTGTTCTACGCGTAAATGATGACACTCACAGATATTTAATGAGCTAATGTCTTTGCCTTGATTAAATCATTTTTCTGCCATTAAAATGAATACTGATTCTTCAAAAGAATAGACAGTGTCCACTACACCATTAAAGGCTTAACTGGCTGGTCAAGCGGGGCCAGTGATATTCCTCCTCACGAAGGTTCAATTCCTGGGCAACCAAGAAAAAGTGCACTCCTTTCCTTGGAAACATCTAAGAGTAGAAAAGACGGAAACATCTAAAAAACTACGAAAAAAGGAAACATCTCAATGTATTTGCTTTATCTAATAATGTATTTGATTTTTACACAATATCTTTTGTAATTACAAAATTAAAAATAAGGAGAATGTTTGCATTGTTTATAAAATGCTCATCTCTCCCTCATAATAAATGATGATATTGTTTCCAGAGCTGTTATGTTATCCTCTTTTCTTTGTTATGTGATTCTCTGAATCAGTTTTTAAGATCTGCAGGTAGATCAATTGGTATAGAGCATAAGATCTTGGAAGCCATCCACCTCTTCGAAGAATTTTTTTTTTTAGGTTCATTGATTTCAATCCATTCGGTGGATGAAAATCATGCCTCCCTGTCAACAGACCTCAACTGCAGACTCACCAGTCCATGACTTAGCCATGCTCTTCAAGAGCTAATTACATTGCAGCAACAATGGCGCCCTCCAGGCCAATTGCAGCTCGATACACGCTTTCAGCTGCCCAAATTCTGAGGCCAAATGAATGGCAAGGCTATCGATTCTTGGCTCCGCAGCCTCTCCAACTATTTCAGAACATGTCCAACAATGGAAGAGGAAATGAAACTTCAAATCGCCAGTCTACAATATATGTCCTTGGTTGTCAAACTTGGAGAACCAACAGAGAGCAGATCGACACCTATCACATATTGGGATAACCTTTGCCAGGCCTTAAGAGAACGCTTCTATCCCCCAGGATATATCCAAAATCTCCTTGCCAAATGGTTACAGCTTCAACAACTACCAAATCAATCAGTGCAAGCTTACATTGATGTCTTCAGCAAGTTGCGCATCAACTCCGTATCTTCGATCCATAAGAGGTACTAATTATCAAATTTAATTCTGGTTTGCTAATGCATTTTGGTCGAGAAGTTGATTTGTTTGATGGTACTTCATTAGACAAGGCGTTTATTCGGGCCCTGGCTGTGGAACGCAAAGTGGGTCCTCGATCTCCTCAAGCCAGAAATGGTCCATCTCCCTCTAGTTCTTCTAATATAGCCTCTGCCTCATCCCCCACACCTCGCAATACCCCCTAGTGTACATTTCATAAGACCAACTCACATGCTTTTGTAGATTGTAAAGTACTGAAAAATCTACGCCCTAACGAGACTCTTATTACAGAGGTCAAACAACCAAATGCCACTACCCCAATTGTAGTTGTTTCTCTCGACAACCCTACCAAAGTGGACCCCTCGCTCATCCTCATGACTGCTAATGCAACAAACCCCTCTATTGCACCTCTGTTTACCCATAATTGTCAAATCAAACATGAGGTTGGCCACTCTTATTCTCGACAATGGGAGTCAAAAGAATCTTGTGGCATAGGACTTGGTTCAACACCTTTGCCTTCCCACCACTCCACACCCACACCCTTATCAGATTGGTTGGGTCCAAAATGACGGTCCTCATCTTACCATCTCCCAATGATGTGATGTGACCTTTGTTATTGGCCCTTTCCACGATATTGTGGTATGTGATGTTGCTCCTCTCGATTGTGTCGATTTGTTACTAGGTATTCTATACCAACAAGCCCAACATGTTGCTTATCATGCTAAAGATCACCAATACCACTTGCAGCACGATGGGCACACATATGTGATCACATCCTCAGTAAGCACATCAACCCAACCTTCTACTGGCAAAGCTCCCATTACGAGAGTCAATTTAAACCAATGTGTTTCTTTGTGCTTGGTTCGCCCTGTCAAGCCAGACAACCTCACCAATCTGGTCCCTCCTGCAATGGCTCCTCTACTCCAAGAATTTGCAGATGTCTTCACCCAACCCACAAGGTTGCCTCCAGCCCACTCTGTTGAACACAAAATCATCTTATTCCCAATGCTTCCTTACCCAATACCCCATCTTATTGCCTCGCTCCTCGAGAGACCACTGAGATAGAACAACAAATTGAACAATTGTTGGCATCCGATCATATTCAACCTTCATCCTCGCCATGTGCATCTCCAGCTTTTATTATTCCCAAAAAGGATACTGTTGAATGGCACCTCGTGACAAATTACCGGGCCATTAATGAAGCCACTGTTAAAAACTACTACCCCCTACCCTGCAATGAGGATTTGTTGGACCACTTACATGGGGCTTGTTTCTTCACAAAGATGGATTTGACTGCAGGCTACCATCAAGTTCGCATGCATGCATCCGACACATGGAAAATTGCTTTCAAAACAAAGTTTGGGCTGTTTGAATGTTTGGTCCTGCCATTTGCACTGACCAATGCACCAACCACCTTTATGAGATTCATTAATGATGTTTTCAGTGCACACTTGGGTAAGTTTGTGGTCATTTACCTTGATGATATTTTGGTATTCAATAAATCTTGGGAAGACCATCTCCAGCACGTTCACAACATACTTGAGTTATTGTGAACACATCAACTTCAGGTCAAAGAGAAGAAATCCTATTTTGGACAAACATTAGTTCAATATTTAAGATTTATTATTGACAACACAGGGGTTCGCCCAAATCCCTCTCGGGTACAGTCTTTGGCACAATGGCCAACACCTTCCAATGCAAATGATCTCAAGAGCTTCATGGGAGGTTTTAATTTCTACAGAAAATTTTTCTCTCATTTCTCACAGTTTGCTCGCCCTTTGCACCAGTTGTCAAATCATGCAAAGTTTGTTTGGAATGTCGAATCTGAGCGACAGTTTTCTCAACTCAAGAATGCATTATGCTCGGCCCCTATTCTTCGTTTGCAAGATATGAATCAACCATTTGAGCTGGAAACTGATGCCTCTCAATTCGCCATTAGGGTTGTTCTTAAATAGGGAGGTCGCCCTATGGCATATCATTCTAAGGCGCTTGCGGATGCTAAGCTCATGTACAACACATATGACGAGGAATTCTACAGTTTGAAGCAGTGGCGCCATTAAATTCTTGGCAAAGAGACCATCCTCCATACAAATCATCATCCATTGATCTTCATTAACTCACAACGCAAGATTCAAGAGCAACACCATCTAAAGTGGGTTGCTTACATTCAACAATTCCATCTATTGATTAAATTTAAGAAGGGGACAACAAATAAAATGGTTGATTTTTTAAGTCGACAACGTACTCAGGTCCTACACATTTTAAATGTGCGTTGTGTTGCATATGATGCCTGGAAAGATATGTATGCCACAGATCCAGTCTTTGGGGAGATATGGGAAGCCCTGCAACAACCTACAGTCATCAACCAAACTCCCTTTCTTGATTATACCATTCGTGATGATTGGTTGTATAAACTTAACCAACTCTTTGTGCCACAATCTGATGATCGTCTCCTTCTCATCTGTGAAGCACATGTCTCTTCATGCAAACGACATTTTGGCACAACCAAGACCATTATCAATCTTCAATGCCACTTCTATTGGCCTGCCTTACCCAAGCAAGTGGAAAATTCATTCGAACATGTTCTCTTTGTTCACAAAGCAAGCCCTCAAACCGTAAGCATGGTTTGTATCAACCATTACCAATTCCCTCTCGTCCTTGGGAATCCATTTCCATGGAATTTTTAAGTGGTCTTCCTACTACTTTCCGCAAACATGATGCTATTTGGGTAGTGGTCTGTCGTTTCTCCGTGATGGCTATCTTTCTTCCTTGTCATAAGACTACCTTTGTTGTTCAGATTGCGGATCTCTTCTTCCAACATGTTTGGCCACACTTTGGTTTGCCAAGTAGCATTATTTCTAATAGTGACTCTCATTTTCTTATTACATTTTGGCGTACTCTTTGGTCTTTGTTGGGTTGCCAACTTCGTTTCTCTGCTGCCTTTCACCCACAAACAGATGGACAAACCGAAGTTGTCAATCGAACTTTGGTTCACTCCCTTCGCAATTATTTTTCCAGAAACAAACAGTGGGATACATATTTGCACATCATTCAACATAGTTACAATAGGGCCACACACTCCTCAAATAGTTTCTCACCTTTTGAGGTTTGTTTTGGGTTTCAGCCAAGTGCGCCCTCTAAGATGCCACTATCACCCCTTCTGGGTCTGCACATCAACAACAAGAACAAAAATCAGCTCAGCATTCCATACACTCGATATCTCAACGTCAAACTCAAGTAAATGTTGCTTTGCAGGCAGCCCAAGATCACGCCAAACAAAGGCATGACAAGCAGAGAACACCTTTGTCTTTTCAACCTGGAGATCGTGTCTGAGTCTCGTTGGACAAGCAACGCTTCAAGGGCCACCACCATAAGTTGCACCCTCTGCGACATGGCCCATACACAGTTCTAGAACGCATTGGCGATAATGCATATCGCTTGGACTTGCCTTTCCAACTTGGCATCCATGATGTGCTTAATGTTAAAAATTTCAACCTCTTTGAACCACCTCTCGTTGAGGAATCTGTTATAGTTCGACGCCTGATAGATAATATTCCAGATTTTCAGCCTCCTCTGCTCAATGATACAATTCTTGACTCCAGGAAAAGGAACACGCAAGCAGCCTTACTTATCATATCTGGTTGGTCAGAAGGGACACACACCAGCACAGGCAAAATGGATGACTGTTGAAACATTGCAACGCACTTTCCCTCATTTGGTGGAGGAAGCATGGATGCTTCCTGCTATAAACAGGGAGAAATTGGGCAACCAAGACAGGCACACGATCAGAAACTTCTAACTGATTGGGCAACCAAGAAAAAGCGCACTCCTTTCCTTGTAAACATCTAAGAGTAGAAAAGACGAAAACATCGAAAAAAAACTAGGAAAAAAGGAAACATCTCTATGTATTTGCTTTATCTAATAATGTATTTGATTTTTATGCAATATCTTTTGTAATTACAAAATTAAAAATAAGGAGAATGTTTGCGTTGTTTATAAAATGCTCATCTCTCCCTCATAATAAATGATGATATTGTTTCCAGAGCTGTTCTGTTATCATCTTTTCTTTGTTATGTGATTCTCTGAATCAGTATTTTAGATCTGCAGGTAGATCAATTCCCCTCAAGAGTGTGATATGCTTTGCCCCATCATTGAGGCTGGCCACCAAGGCCAATTCAAGCAGGCCAGGCATGGTTGATGGACAAGGTTTCTAGCCCCCAGGGCGGTCGGCTCATCTGCTAATAAAGACATTGATGGGGCACTCGATTTAACTAGGTCAGTCACAAGCGTGGAATCGATGAGTATGTACTAGGGTTTTACAACTCTGGTTCGTGAAGCGAGGTAGCATTATATCGAATACAGATTCTGTTTAGTTCGCTTATTTGAAAGGAATCAAGGGCATTCATCGTAGGAGATGGCAAATTACTATCACAGGAGGCCTTCCATGTTAAATGAAAACCTTGCCAACCAAACTGGATCAACGGTTATGACGATATAGAAAATCAATTAAATTGTGAGGAGGATAAAAAATGCAACTCATTGTCAAATCATGCCTCTAACATGATAGTCGTCTCAGAAAAGCATTAAAAGAATAAGATGAAGAAGCATTCTGGGGAAATTACATCAACTGAAGCGAATCCTTTGGCAGAAATATTAGCTCTATTGCAATTCAGACACCTCAAATCTGCGGCAAAACAACGGGTCTGCGGGATCCTGGTCGAAAGAATCGAGAGCGCCGTAGAATTCAACGGGCATTAAAAAAAGGATTATTAATTTTTGGTACAGTTGAAAATAGTCAATTAAAAGTGGATTTTGATAGGAATTCATGGACACAAATGGGCATTCAGAGGTTTGTCTTTAAATCGAAATTACAGTATAATTTTCTATTGAAGCTGCGGGAACTCTTACCGCAATAATTATTGGGTAAAAAGCATGCTGAGTCCGTATCCTCTGATAAATTTCCTGCGCCCCTTCGAGACCTGAGCTTTTGGCAATGGAGATGTGGGGCGAAAGTTGAAAACGTCTACAAAAATGGACGACCCAATGAACAGTAAACACGGCTTTACCTTCTCCCTGCTAGTTATAAAAGATACCAAAATAATAAAAATTATTTGCGATATAAGATGATCTGATATCTATCATTGTTGGTTGATTTGATACACGTAAGCTTAGATTTCAGTTGCTAGTGTGAACTTTTCAATGGTTACACATCTCATGGTCGGTCTTCCTCAACGTCGGCCCTTCTTAGGGTGTAAGGGAACCAGCTTCGTTTGGGATGGGATAGAACATATGGGTGTTTTTAAAGCTTCTTTAGCTAAACTCATTGCGAAAAATAAAAAATTAAAAATAAAAAAAAAAAAAAAAATTAAAAAAAAACCTAATAGTGATATTTAATAAAAATTCAATTGTTTAGAGATGTTATAATAAATATAATAATTTAATTTTAAGGTTACAATAAGTTGACATTAAATTGGTATATGAAACTTATAGTTTACTCGACAAGAGATTTATTTCTACTCAAAGATTTGATTCAAAGGACATATCCATACTATTTGTATATATCGAGGGAAAAAAAAACTTGCAAATGACTTGCATTTCAAAAATACATTAGTCTACTTGGGATAGCTCACTGAACCGGAAGTCTTGGGTTCAAATATTGTGCTATCCCTCTCGATCGGGGTGAGAAGTTGGACATTATGAAGATGTAGTCCTACCAAGGTTACAAAACAAAAAATACATAAATCCAAGCATGTTGCTCAATAATTTGTTGGCATAGTAGAACCTCCTCCAAAATTTATCATGATCCTTAGTTCGGCCCAACTTTCAATAGCAAGTTTAGGGTTGAGAATATTTGAGCTCTCGAGTTTCTTAAAATATGAAATTAGCAGAGTATGGAATTAATCATTCTAGTGGGTAAGAGGCGGAAGTTGATGAGCACAAGGTGTAAAACTCCTCCCTTTCACTCTCTTAAGGATCCTCGGGTTGACGAAGGTATTTCCTGTTTGACTTGATCCCCCAAGGTCTGTTATGGAGATGGGATTAACAAAAACTTAATTTTTGCAAGTCTAATTCTGAAACCGCCATTGAGATCAACTCATCGAGAGCTTTCTGACAATATAAATTTTACCTCACTCCACATTCTAGATCAAAAGTTATTCTCGTTAGAAGTTTCAGCATATTAATAGAGGCCATGTCATCACAAGGATGTCATGTGGCACCGAAATGGCTTTCGCCCTACTCACATGCCACCACCACACATATGTAGATGGGTCTCAAGTTACCATTCCATCAAATTGTGCTTCCCCTGATTGTACCATGTGTCTGAGGTTCAGCCCGTTGGCCCACGTTATCTCAATGTCTCAGCATCAAGGGTTTTCTCCTCACACGTGAACACTTTGGGCCGATGGTCAAGGTTTGATATCAACCCATCAACAGCAGGTCTTTCCACAAGATGGTTCTCAGAACTTTCTCTAAGGCCTAATGGCCCGATGGCAGAGTTCCATGACCAAGGTTTCGCCCTGGTCCCACTCGTTTCATTTCCACGCACATATGTTATGTTTTAGCCAGCGCTCAACCAAAATAGTTGGTAACGCAGACCCCCAATGGTCGTTTCAAATTTGGGGAAGGGGAGTCCCTTAATTAATCTCAACCGTCAATTAGAGATTAGTGGTTTGGCGTTAATCCCAACCCCCCCCCCCCCCATTAGTTAAACTTCGACCATGAAGGGGCCTCCTCAATCAATCTCAATTGTTGATCTCTAGGCCGCTCTCCACTTAATTCCTTTGAAAAGCCAAGTGGCTTGAAGAACCACAACCCCTGTAGGGTCCACCCCTAAGCCATGTTATCCCAGACCATGTCTCCTCAAGCCACATCATCATTATGATGCCACATGGCCCCTACCTAGCCCTCGTGGCACTGCCACCCAACACAACATGGGATCCACCATATACTCCCATGTCATGGTGAATGTATCTGACCCTAGCTAAATATGGGCTTGCACATTTGTGTTGTCACTTGCCACCCATAGATTCCAAGACCCTCAAATATCCTAGTGAAAGGTTTTGTTGCGACATGGTTTCGTCAGTGGGCTAGCCTTCCAGCACCGAGAACAAAATCTAGTTCTAGCCATATATGGGTTGTTGAATGGTCTGCACCTTTGGCCACCCTCGGATCCCCGGACCCCTAGATTCAATACTCATATAAAATAATAGGCGTGGACATTGACAATATATATGCAATGCTAGCTTAGGTGAAGACTAAAAAGGATTAATATAGACCCAAACACATCTGAGCCTCTGAGAGGTGTGCGCCCTTTGCCACCCTATACTTTTGAATCCCAAATACAATTTGACTAGGGATCAATCCAATCCAAGTGCAGTATTGGCATGCACAAAAGCATAAGTCGTGTTAACCCCTAGACACTTGGATAAAAACATATCTTAAAAAGAGATCCAAGCCATTGCAAAGAAGGCTACTCCCTACTAGTCCCGAACCTCTAAATTTTCTAGATTCTACCAACACAGAAAGGAAAAGGAAGAATAAGGAAATTTCTTAAGGCATAGAGGTGACACCTGAACAACAATTCTTGGATTTATGGCCCAAGGCCTAGACATTGATCTTTAGATCACCAAGACAAAATCTGAATAAGAAAAGGGTATTGGCATGGCCAAAAATATACTAGCTCTCGGATGAGAGAAAGGGCATGGCCCCCAAAGGCCAATTCACACATATCACAACATTGTTAAAAAAAAGGCACACAAAGCAATCCAACTTTGTTGTCAATTACAGATTGGTCAAAATTATGGAATGAAAGATGAATCCATAAAACATACAAGGATGCACACCACTCAAAGAGACCTATAGCTTGTCTTTTACACAATATGAAATCTCTTAACATAAAAAATTGTTGCAATCCTCAATCAAAGCAATTAAAAGAGTATGCATAAATCCACATGTTATCACCTCATTTAGGAACTAAGTAGTCATTAGTATAAAGTAGATATTCATTCAATTCACAATAAGTATACAAGATAGCATGTAAATCATGAGTATGGCAACAACTTCACAGTGCAACCATTCACTATAATGATAAGCATATAAGACAACAGTCAATGAGTATAACAATGAATTTTAGGCATTCAATCATGAATATACAAGACCATTCAACAATCAACAACATAACAAGGATTGTCATAGCCCATAATCCAAATACACATACAATTCATACTTATTTGAGTGTGTTAGAATGGGTGGCAACTAAAGAAGGGATTTCCACTCTCCACCCAACCATAGGCCAGTTACACTGCAACTCTCTTTTAGTTGACCACCCCTGAGACGGATCCAAAGTTTGAGGGGATGTTTGCTCAAGGATATTTCACACCAATGCTTGGTAAAAACTTAGGAGGTGAGTCCATTATCCAAGTGATTTATCAATTTCCCTCTGGCAAATAATCACCGCAATGACCCACTCACTCCTTTGACATCATTTACAAGGCTTCATCTAAGGTCCAGACAGGGTATTGCCTAGTCCAAGAAGTTGAATCAATTGTTCAAGTGGTTTTTCAATTATCTTTTAGAGCAATCACTACAAGGGTATGCATTCCATTGTCCATGTGGTTTATCATCTCTCCAGCAAGCACGATAGAGACTCAGATTGCTTTGTCCAAGTGGTTTATCAGCTATAAAACAACAGCCACAGTGATTCAATCATCCACAGAGCATCCCACTAACCACTCAGACTTAGACACACAATCTAATGGCCTCGAACAATTCACAGGGAATATCACCCAATTTCATAGCAATTCAAATTGCTCACAAGGTTCAACAATCAATTCCCCAATTAATCTAACTACTACTATCACTGCTCCATAGGTCCATGGAGTCCACAAGTGGTCTTGAATGACCTTTGTCCCCTAGTAGAATGAGAGAAAGCTCACACACAAGAACTCGGAGAGAGAGAAGGAGTGACCAATGATAAATGAGCATCTCCCACTAGAAAAGTACTAACCCATGTCTCTCTTTTGTTGTGCATATTTATATTTTTCCTATGCATCCCTTCGCATGTCTGAGAGAGCACTCACTTGGCTCTTCCTTCCTGCTAGGGACATGGGCACTATTTTATGCTTTCATTGCCCCAATCCAATCACATAACTGATTGTCAGCCAGTCAACTCTTCCCTGATCGCACCATATACAAAATATGTCAAGTCGATTAATTTTTCGAGTTTAGTATTTAATTTAGTTGGGCTCATGGCATTTCAAGGCACACAAGCTCACCACCCCCTCAAATCATGGATCCATCTATCCCTTCCTTCAGGCCACAATCAAAATCTTATATTTTTAAAAAGATTTTCAAGTGTCTTCAGGAATGTGATTCAGCCAATTGTGGCTTCCACACTAGCATACACAGCCATAATTAATTTTACAAAAACAAGGAGAGTTGGGGATGTCACACAAGGGGTTATTTCAATGAACCATCATTAACGTTATTGGATATTTAACTAGTTTGTGTTAATAGATTTCAAGTTTGAACTCTCGAGATGAGACACGTTAGTTTATGTTGACGAGTTTACTATGGATGTCATCCATGAATGTGGGGAAGCATTCTAAGCTTCCCTGTGAGATTGTCCTTGGAACCAAAAGAAAAGGAGACTTATTATGGTGTTGTTCCCTTTATTCCCTAACAATGTCAATAACCCAATGGGAAGGTCTTCTCTCACAGTTTTCGCACCATCAAGATCAAAACAAATGTGCAAGAGAGGAACTTAGGAGCACCTTGCTCATGGTGCAAAGAACACCTCCCACCCTGAGGAAAGAAAAAAGAAAAAGAAAAAGAAAGAAGATGACAATGATGCAAGGATCTCAAGTGAACCATATCCATATCAATCTTCTAAACATGTAATATGTATGTGTATAAATATAAATTAAATGGTTAGTAAATGTTAATAGAAATCAATCCATGATAAACATCAAAACACACACTTATGATACATGTCACGTTGCTTTAAAAACAAAAAAACAAAAAAACAAAAAATTTATCTACATTATAACTTTATTATTTTATTAAAATTATAAAAATAATCGTAGTGTTTGTAAATGAGTGTAAACATTTTAATGTTGGTTCAATAAAAATTTATAACAGAGGAAATATTGTAGTATTAGTAAATGATGTAAACATTTAAATGTCTACTCAATAAAAATTTCTTTCAAAAATTATATACATCTATTTTGGGTTTAGAATTTCACATTACAATCCTTTATATCACATGGATTAATATAAACAAATAAATATACTCTCATATAAATAAATATATTTACCTAGAATTACTTCCTACCATAATTTAAGCAAGTCATTCCACCAAAATAGGTAGGATTCATATGAATTACTACCCACCATTATTTATGCATTTCTTAGTAGAAAAATGATAAAAAGTATTAGAATTCCATATGACAATTCTTTATATGACATGGATTAATATAGACAAATAAATATATTTATTATCTATCATAATTTAAACAAGTCTTCTCACCAAAATAGGTAGAATACTGGCCAATATTATGTATGCATTTGAAGTGTTAGAATTCCATATGGCAATGTAGTCTAACTAGCCAGAGGAATTGCTCGGAAAGTTATGGAAATTCCGGTCATATTTAGAGAAAATCCGTCGAGGATTTTTGTAAATCCAAGTTATAGTTGTTAAACTTCAAAATTTTAGGTGTCCTAGACGTTTTTGATGGTGTTGAATCCATTTCCACCATCAAAAACACGATTCAAACATTGTCTCTACAAGATTCTTTGAAATTTTTTTGGGCAGATTCCAGCCACTTTTAGCCGTCCAAGCAATTCCTCCGCCTCGTTAGACGACTAATATAAACAAGTAAATATACATAAATAAATCTATTTACCTAGATATACGACCTACCATAATTTAAGTATTTTCACCAAAATAGATACAATTTGTATATAGTTAAACATATTGACCACAAGTTACTACTATGTGTTTCTTAGCACAAAAATAGGTATAAGTAAAAATTTGATAGTTGGTTCCCTTAACATATATTTTACCTATAAAAATTTCATGTATAAAATACATATTAGATAAAATTGTTATTATTATTAATTTATATAATTAAATTACGTGATTTCACACTTATCAATATACATTAATATATTGATATTAATGTTATATGATGATTGTTTTATAACTATTATCATATTATAATTAATTACGATACCATGATAATAGATTTAATATAAATTATATATTTTACATCATACTAAGTTATTTAAGTGAAATAGGATTGTTGGATGACTTGGAAATGAAGATGATGTTTCTCTCATGAAATTCATAAAGAATTTGTTTGGAATAAACTTCAAAATGATAGAAAAAGAGGTGAAAGTTGTCATGGAGGACATTTTTATATAGTTATATCTAATTTTCACTTACTATAACTTGAGAGATGGATGCAAGTTTAAGTATTTGAATAATATAAAGAGTTTTAATATAATATTGGATTTAATATTAATATTGCACTGAATATTAATATATTCTTAGGCACAATTTAAGTTATAGACAAAATAACTCAAAATAACTTTTTTCAAGGGAACTCAATAATACAATTCCAAGCTCCCGGCTGCGGGTGCGAGCAGGTGAAAGGAGTACGGGGGCGGGCTTCCCACTGGGCAAGTGGCGGCCCAGGCCCGCCACTTGTACAAGACCATTAAAGGCCTGCCACCCCTCTTGCCTTAATTCACAATCCATAAGCATCGCTCAAAGCAGACGAGCCGCTCCGACCATTCATCCTCGCGCGCGTTCTGCAACTCCACCCTCCGAGAGGCTGATGAAAGACATAGGGTCGCACATGGCACGAAGTGCGACAAATCAGTATAATTATAGAGCCATGGGGAAGGTAATGCATTGTTTGTTGGTCGTTCTGGTTTTCATTCGGCTCTGGGTTTCTTTGTTGTGCTATGTGCAGAGAGGTAGGCGCTGCAAAGAGTCAAGCCAGCTTCTTGTTCATCCCTCCCTTGTCTCTAAGCTCGCCTTCCGCTGCTGTTGGAATTCCAAACCTTGGCCCGCTCTCCAGTTCGCCCAGGGCTATTTTCGCGATTTTCCCCTGCAATTCCCTGTTTCTCCTTTAGCTCTTTGGCCAAATTGGGCCACTCCGCCTTCAGTTCATCAGCCTCACCATATCCAGTCAATTCCTCGCTTCACAAGCCACCTCCGTGTCCATTCTGGTCTGCAATGCCTCGAGAGAGTCTTCGCCTCAGTAGCCGCCGTGGCGGGTCTCGTGGAGGGGCAAGAGGACGAGCCAACCCACCTCGCTCCTCTGATTCGTTGTCAGATGATGCTAGCAGTGCTCGACACAGACGAGGGAGTGGTCGGGGGCGAGCTCGAGCCTCGGTATGTGACCACTTCTCCCATCCTACAACCAGGTTCAGCTTCCCCTGCCTTCTGGACTCCGACACTTACTATGTATCTGTCAAAATCGAGAAATGCGAGCGCAGGGTTCCTTCGCCAGCTGCAGAAGAGCACAGGCCTCCTGCCTTAGCCTTGGATCAACAATCCCTGTCTCCTGCCCAGAGGGTTTGTCCAACAGTTCAGCCTCCTGCTCCAAAGCCGGGTCAGTGCAACTTGTCGGAGGCATCAGCGGGGGCCATGGCGGGTCCAAGCGCTCCAGGTGAAGACGACGCACCTCATACAGACTCAAGCGAGCCGGACCCGTATGCTTTCAGGGTGGTGGAAGAGGTGCCATCCACCTCTGTGGACGATTGAGCCAGTTTTCAGGACTACAGGGCGGAGGGTATGGCATAGTCATTTTGTTTATCTGGTTGTTCAAGATCTGTGTCTTTACAGTGTTCTCTCTCTATGTAATGTTGTTGCTCTGCTCAGCCCCTTGCAGGATAATCATAGTTCCTATAATGTGCTTCTCTTTGCGGCTTCAATGGCTGAATATCTAGTCAGGAAATATGGTTTTTGAGTCGGTTATTGGGATTTTGGTTTTGAAGTCTGTAATCGGGAATATGTCTGGGTTTCTAGGTTCTTCTCTTCACTGGTTAGAGTTTTGTAACAGCAGGCGAGTCTCCCAAACCTGGGGTAGGACAAATGCCTGGCTGGATATGGGTAGCAATGTGCAAAATCCATCTATGTATGATGGTGATATCTGAGGCATGCCTCGTTGTAATTTTCTGAAGTTTTTTGTACTATAATAGAATTAGACTAATTTACAAAAAAAAAAAAATACAATTCCAAGCAAGATTGTGATTTGTGTTGTTTAAAATAATTTTTTTAAATGCATATATGGATTTAGCACCCTAAAAAACCCGAGGACACTAGAATTCTACAAATTAAACAACTTAAATTCAAGTTTTTTTAAAATCTCTTCATGATTTTAGTTAAAATTAACCAAATAAAATATCGTGCCAAAGACCATTTCGTTTATTAGACTACATGTTTATTGTTATATTAATATTATTATGTTTTATATATTATAATATAAATTAATGCATTAGAGTAGAGAGGTTTACTATAATATAATATTATAATGCAAAATATCAATATTATAAAACTATATTATATTAGACGTAATATTATCAAATGATAATGTTAGAGATAATATTATAATGTCTAAAAATAAACTATTATATATTATTTAACATAATACTATGTAATATTTATTTAATATTGCATGATTTTTTTCAATGTGGCTCACAGACCCTAAAGATTGTCCATGGAATATTTATACCAAGCAAATTCACCTGAAGGGATCGCTTCATGCCGACTCAACCACGGAGCCTGACCCCAAGGGTGTCGAGAGAATTGAACTCGTGATCTCTCAATAGCAAAGGTGCTTTAATGACGAGGACTTGACCAATTGAGCTAGCCCCGGTGCTACTTAATATTATATGATAATATATAATATTGAACATTTTTCATTATAGAGAAAGTGAAAATAATGAACATTTCTAAACAAATAGGATCTTTGATATGATATGTAATGAATATATAGTGAGAAACTTATGGGCTACATGCCATATGAATGTTATAAGTATTTGCGTCAATGTATTTTATTTTGCCTACGAAAGAAACAAACAAACAAAAACTAAAAGGTTTTTAAAAAAGGTAAAAGAAGTTGGATTTAGAAACCCATAAAAGTTTCAAAATCAGATAAAAAAGAAGATACAAAAATTTGTTGAAATTTCACTAAATTAAAAGGGTAAAGACATATGTAAGATCCTAACTTGAGTTTAGATTGTTTTGACAATAATATTTTGTTTTTGCTATTGAAATATATGCATTGATTTCAGAGTAGATGTTGATTTCTAACCTTATTTGATTGATTGCACTTGATGCGTTAATTTCAGTGTAGATATTGATTTCTAATCATATTTGATTGACTTGATGCATTGACTTCAACGTAAATGTTGATTTCTAATCTTATTTGATTGTTTGCACTAGATGCATTAATTTTAGGGTATATGTTAATTTCTAATCTAATGTAATTAGATGAACAATTTGCATTGCTTTCAAAAAAGTTAGATTAATAGTGTGTATTGATTTCAATGTATGCACAAAGTAATTATTAATGACATGCATTGATTTTCGTGTTATAGATATCATCAATTTAGATCCATTTTAAATAGAAATGAACAAACAAAGAGCCTAGATCCATCTTAATCATTAGCCTTGATCCATTTTAAATGGAATTGAACGATAAAGACCAGGTCGAAAGAAAAAGGCACAAGAAATGACAACTAAAGATGCATTGATTTCAATGTAGATGTTAATTTGTGATCTGATGTAAATAGATGGATGATGTGCATTATTTTCAAAGTAATTAAATTAATAGTGTGCATTGATTTCCGTTTATGCACAAAGTAAATAGTGTTGAAAATGTAGTGAGTAAAGGTCTTCTAGCTTGTGTTTTAGCTAGTGAAGACCTTGAATTGTCCTTCTCCTAGTATGAGTGTGAGTTCATGAGAATGACTTCAATTAGGTTGAGTTATTTCTAGTTTATTGGAATAACCATCAAGTTAGCATGCATAGAGTTGGAGCTTCAGTTAAGTGGATTCTTCATCAATTTGACTACAGAACGAGGTGGCAGTTACAAGTTTAGTTAGATCGGGTTAGTTTTCAATCTTGATTGAAGGAAGAATGAGTTAAGACTCCAAGTGTTGATTGGAGAGATAAAGAGTATCACTCTCAGTTAACTCGTTAATTAGAACTTGAGTTCTAAAATTAAACTAAGCCTTCCATGTATGATCGAATTGGGTCTATAAAGAAGAGGAAAGGCACAAAGAATCCATTTGTTTTGTGCACAAAGGTTTGTGTGATAAGACAGAGCTCATGAGTTTGTGAAAGAACCTTCATTATGGAGATCATAGGAATTGTTTCCTAAGAAATAGGAGGAACAAATGCGCTAGGATTTAGGAGTTAGTTGTGCGCAGAGAAGAGGATTTGGGTCTTAATAAATAGGGTTGGCAAGTGCGCAAGGAATTAGGGATTTCCCCTATAAAATAGGAGTTGAGTTGCGTTGAAAAATAGGGGCCCATTTGCGATATGAAACATGGATCTAGTGCACAAGGATTAAGGAGCCTTTAGTGCACAAAGATCAACTAGAAGAGAGTAGGCTTTGTAGAGCAAGTCAAGGAGGCGGTAAAGGAACAATTGTGTATTAGAGGGTCGAGATCAAGCAGGATCAAGGCCAACCAAGATCAATTGCACCAGTTGAGATTTGAGAGAGAAGCATAACGCTTTCTCAAAGAGACAAATTGCTTTGCAATAGATCCAAGTGCTCATGAAAAATCAATAAAATAGCCACATTAAGCATGCAGATTTCCCTGTTGGGTTTCTTGAGAAGATAAGTGTGTCAATTTGTGCATGTGTTTTTATCTCTATGTTTTTTATCCTACTGCTTATGAATTTTTAAGAGACTATATCTTGGTGAAATTAAACTAGATTTCAATTTTTAGATATTTATCTAAGTAGTTGCAAAGTTTCAAGGAAATTTAGTATGGCATCAGAGCAAAGATCAATATAAAGACTAGCACCAAATTGGCTAGTTAGTGGACAGTGTCGATCAAGCAAAAGGCTTGTGCTATAGTTTGAAGAGTATATTTGTTCTTTGGATAATGTTATGGTGTTCCAAGGACTAAGGTCAGATCATAGTTTAGAAGGAGCCTCAAATTTCTGCTCGTGGAAGGAGTAGATCTCAGTGGTATTGGAAGGTAATGGAGTGTTTGAGTATGTGAAGCAGGCAATAGATCCACCTCAAGATGCCCAACAATTGATCCAACATAACAAAAATGACACCAAGGCAAGGAGGATCACTCATGATGGGATTAGAGATCATATTATCCCTCATCTCCACGAGAAGAAGATAGCATATGAGATAGCCATCTTATATTTGTATCTGGGTTCCAATGAAACCATGAAGCTTTCTCTTAAGGAGAAGCTAAGGAGTATCCAAATGAGCAAAGGAGAGCCCATCATCATGTATATTTCTAAGTTCACTTAGGTCTAGGATTAGCTAGGTGGTGTGGGCGTGGTTGTAGCAGACAATGACCTTGTGGGTCTTGCACTTCTGGGACTTCATAAGTCTTGGGAGAATTTCCAAGATGTAGTAAGTGGCAGAGAGAATATTCCTAGATGGGAAAGGTTACGGAGTGACTTCATTCAAGAATAAATTCAGAGAGGAATGAGAGCTAATAGAGAAGTTTCAGTAGAAGATGAGGAGAACTTTTCCCTATCAATCAAAGGTAGCATATCCAAGGGAAAGAAGGTCCAGTCAGAAGGGAAAGAAGAAGAAGAATAAGGATTTAAGCAAAGATCAAGTGGTTCCATTACCATGATTTTAGACATTATGCCACTAGGTCTCCTAATCGGAAGGTGGGGTCTAAAAAGGATCACGTAGCTGCATCAGCTGAGGTAGATAGGTTTTCTACTGAGTTCAACAAATATTTATCATTGATAGATTGTATGGAAAGCTCAGGAAACAACAATGTATGGTATATTTATTCGTGAGCACCCTTCCACATGACTAGGAACAAGAAGTATTTTAGCTACTTGGATGAGAAGGACATGTAGTTTCAGATGAAGCTAGGAGACGATGGCAAGTATGCAAGTAGGGAGTTGGTACTGTTAGTTTTGAGAGGGAGTCAGGTAGCTCTCTCCATCTCAGAGATGACGTCTTTGTTTTAGGCCTAAAGCATAACCTTGTTGTCGAAAATGGCAACAAGAAATGCTAAAAATAGAAGTGCTAAAAATAACACTGCTATAAATAGCAGTTCGGGTACCAGTGTTGGACATAGCAACAAGGAATGAAAAATGGAAGTGCTAAAAATAACATTGCTATAAATAGCATTTCGAGATAGATTCCAATTTTAGTTAGTCCCTAAACTAAGATTGAGAAGTAAAATTCGAATTTGATCTTAGCAGTTGTTTGTAAAATAATTAATTAATTCATCTTGAGTTAATTAGCTGTAGAAAATCAAAGATGAAGTCTATGTGGGGAAATGCAACAGTTTCTCCATTGATTGAGGAATTTATCCATCAGTTAAAGAGATAAGGATGAGTTGTAATTAGTTGGCTCAGTTAACTAAGTCAAGTCCAGTTAGAGTAATTCAAATAGTGCGTTGAATTAATTGTGAGTTCAATTAGTTAATGCATGCATGCATGTAACTGCTGCATTTCAGATCACTGAATATTCTCTCATAAATAACTCATGCATGTCAGTTCAGTTAGAGACCCAGTTGAGATCAGAGGAAGGGACAATGTACTATCAGTTAGAGGAATTTTTCCTATATAGGAAACTCATCCATGCAGAAGGAATTATCTCCTTCAGGTTTGTGTAGTTATTTCTGAGCCAAGTGAGTAGTGTGAGGTGGGAATTCACACATGTGGAAGCACTGGACCCCAGGAAAAACTACGCAAGGAAATAGGAGGCTTGGAGGGCACAGGAGAAGGTTGTGAGAGCCTTTGACTGTCATGAGTAGCATTGTTTGATTGCAGAGAAAGCAGGATAGCTTGAGAGTTGATTATTTTTGTAACTTGAACATATTTCTACTTGTATGATAATACAGAGATTATGGTTTTAGGCTGAGGATTTCCCTGGGTTATTTCTTCTGTGTTATGTGTGATTGATTTCTCATTCTCAGTTATATGTGTTCTCATTGATCTTGCTCATATTCGATTAAGCTTCCGCAAAGTTTGTTGTAGAAGTAGATCTTGTATTTTGCTTTAGTCTATTGCATAATCTGTGATCTACAGTGGGAATTTCTACATGGTATCGGAGCAAAGGTGATCAAGGCGAAGAACATATACAAGAAGGGAGAAGTTTGAAGTTTAAGGTTCCTGAATATAGAAATCGAGTTCTTATCACATCTCAATTTCACCAATTGCGTTCAACAATTTAAGACTCGAGTATGCCCTTAGTGGCAGCTCGAATTATATAGCCTAGAGGGATCGCATGGAAGCAGTATTAGAGGATAACGGTCTAAAGGACTTCATTGATCAAGAAGTCCCCAAGCCGACTGATGCTACTCAATTGGCGGAATGGAAGAAATGTGTGGCTAGAGTAAGGAGAATCCTTCTGGAGGGAGTTTGAGACCACATAGTTTCCAGTCTCCATGGGAAGGTGACACTGTTTTCGATGTGCAAGACATTGAAAGATCTATATGAGAACAACAGTGATCAGAGGAAGCTGGCACTGAAACACAAGATTTGGAAAATCAAGTGTGAAAAGGGTGACACAATCTCTACATTTCTGAACAAGCTCATCACCTACAGAGATGAGCTTGGAAGTGTAGGGATCACGACTGCTGATGATGACATGGTGACTCTTGCACTCCTCGGTCTTCCTAAGAGTTAGCATAGCTACCAAGAATCGGTTAATTGAAGAGAAAAACTACCAGATTGGGAACGACTTTGGTCGGATCTGATGCAGGACGAGATAAGAAGAAGCACCATAGATGGATCCTCATCGAAGCAAGATGATGAGGAAAATCTAGCCTTAGAGAGTAAGGCGAGGAAAGGTAAAGGGAAGGTGTCTTATCCCAAATCCGGTTCTTCCCATGGTGGGAAGAAGTTTGACAAATCGAAAGTGCGATGCTTTCATTGTCATGAAGTGGGCCATTATGCTACGAATTGTCCACAGAAGAAATCCAAGAAGGGTTCCTCGAAGGGATCTGATGGTGAGGCATTGGCCTCACAGTTTGAGTTGGATTTCTCGCTTATCGCATACATGGTTTCATCCATGGTGGGATGTGGTTGGTTTCTTGACAATGGAGCTTCTTTCCACATGACCGGCAACAAGAGTTTGTTCAATACATTGGAGGAGAAAGATATCCAGATACTCATAGCGATGGGTAATGATGAAAAGTATAGTGTCTCAGGAGTAGGCACAATTGTTTTTTAGAGGGAGCATGGAGCTCGCATTACCTTGATCGATGTCAAGTATGTACCAGGACTGAAGAAAAATTTGGTGTCGATCGCAATGCTGGAAGACAAAGGCTATGATGTAATCTTCAGTAAGGGAAAGGTTTTCCTTCCGCACATCACCATGAGACAGGTGAAGCAGATTGGTTCACGAGTCAAGAATCTGTATGCTCTTGAGGTTCAAGATGCATGCAAAGCCTTTAGGAGCAAGGCAACTGATGGAGACTTGGTGGTTGAGAGGGAGAGCAAATTACCTCTCAACATGCAGCGCCAGAAGAAGTCTCAGACAGTTGTGGAGGAGCCACAATTGGTGAAGCCACTTTAGGAGGTTGTGGAGCAGCCACAACTATAGAAGCCGGGAGGAAACCGAATGGAGAAATCCACTCATGCAAAGACCTCTAGTAGGGGGAAATTTCGAGCCAAGTGGGCAGAGGGATCACATGCATCCATACCTCCAGGTCGGAGGTGGGGCGATGTGGAGTGACAGTCCCAAGAAGGCTGGAATAGGGGCAGGATCATTGAGGTACCCAATCTCTTTGATTAGACCTTGCTATGGGAGCCCTGACGAGGAGTAGCAGGATTGGTTGAGTGGGTAGAGACAGATGCGGATGGAGCGGCAGAGAGAGATACAATGCAAGAGTCCCAAGAAAGCGTAGAGCTAGCAGGCTGCAGCAATGTGAGAGGCACAGGAGTGTTGTACCAGTGTAGGATGGCATAGAGAGGTGTGCAACAGTGCGATATGCATGGAGTGTTGCAGAAAATCATAGGTCACATAGGGAGCACTTGTCAGCGACAAAGGGAGCTTCAGCATCAAAGGGTGTTTCTAGCCCAACAGGGAGGTCAGTTGGGAGATTTTTTGTTTCTAGAGTTGCTGGAGCAACAACACTTGGGAGAAGTGTTGCATGCAGAACATTCCAAAGGTTCAGGGTCGGGTTCGAGTTGAATTCCTTTCTTGTTGAGAGGGAGTGTTGAAAATGGCAACAGAAATGCTAAAAATAACACTACTATGAATAGCAGTTCGGGTACCAGTGTTGGACATAGCAACAAGGAATGAAAAATGGAAGTGCTAGAAATAGCATTGCTATAAATAACATTTCGGAGTAGATTCCAATTTTAGTTAGTCCCTGAACTAAAATTGAGAATAAAATTCAAATTTGATCATAGCAGTTGTTTGTAAAATAATTAATTCATTTTGAGTTAATTAGTTGTAGAAAATCAAACATGAAGTCTATGTGGGGACATGCAACAATTTCTCCATTGATTGAGGAATTTATCCATCAGTTAAAGAGATAAGGATGAGTTGTAATATTGAGTTGTAATTAGTTGGCTCAGTTAACTGAGTCAAGTCCAATTAGATTAAGTCAAACATTTTGTGGAATTAATTGTGAGTTCGATTAGTTAATGCATGCATGCAACTGCTGCACTTCAGATAATCGAATATTCTCTCATAAATAACTCATGCATGTGAGTTTATTCAAAGACCCAGTTGAGATTAGAGGAAGGGACAATGTACTATCAGTTGGAGGAATTTTTCCTATATAGGAAACTCATCCATGCAGAAGGAATTATCTCCTTCAGGTTTGTGCAGTTATTTTTTAGCCAAGTGAGTAGTGTGAGGTGGGAATTCACATAAGTGGAAGCACTGGACCCCAGGAAAAACTGCGCAAGGAAATAGGAGGCTTGGAGGACAGAGGAGAAGGTTGTGAGATCCTTTGACTGTTTATGAGCAACATTGTTTGATTGCAGAGAGAGCAGGATAGCTTGAGAGCTGATTCTTTTTGTAAATTGAACATATTTCCACTTGTATGATAATACAGAGATTGGGGTTTTAGGCTGAGGCTTTCCCCGGGTTATTTCTTCTGTGTTATGTGTGATTGATTTCTCATTCTCAGTTATATGTGTTCTCATTGATCTTGCTCAGATTCGATTAAGCTTTCGCAAAGTTTGTTGTAGAAGTAGATCTTGTATTTTGCTTTAGTCTATTGCATAATATGTTGATCTATAGTGGGAATTTCTACACTTGTTTTAGTAGCTACTCTTGAGGAGAAGGGTTATGATGTCATCTTCAGCAGAGGCAAGGCTTACCTCAAGCACTTAGCCTCTAGATGTAAGAAGCAAATAGGTGTGAGGAAGAAGAATTTATACCTTCTACGAGTTAAGACAAGCATAGCCATGAGCAGCAAGGCAAGAAGTGTGTAGAGTAGAGATATGAGAGTTGAGGAGAGCGGAGCTCTCAGGGAATCCTTAGAGCAATAGTAGGATAGAGCTCCCAAGAAGGATCCTCATCTAGTATCATAGTTTGAGTCTCAACTAGTTGGCAAGTGGGTCAAAAAGCAGGATGTTGAGGAGAAGAGACCAAGGTGAGTGGAGGCAACCACTCAGCCAGTGACTCCCAATACAAGGAGAGTTTGATCCAATTGGGCAAACAAGTTGTTTAGGTGGGGTCAAGAGAGAGTTGGACCTTCCAGTGCCACATTTAGGCAAATTAAGCAGCCACAAAGGTACACCATGTATATGGAACTAACGAATGGGTTGATAGACTCAGATCTAGAGGGAAAATCAGTAGTAGGCTCAAACGGGGTGTATAAGGTGGATCATAGGAGCATGGTTAGAAAGAACATGTATTCAGATTAGATTCCACAACAAGAAGTAGGGAAGACTTCTAGTTCAGAGGGAGAAGCTGCAACAACAGATAACATGGTTGTGTTGGAGACAGATCCAAGTGGAAGAGGTTCTTCCAGAAGTACCTTGTTAAGAGGGAGTGTTGAAAATGTAGTGAGTAAAGGTCTTTTGGATTGTGCCTTAGCTAGTGAGTACCTTGAATTGTTCTTCTCCTAGTATGAGTGTGAGCTCATGAGTTTGACTTCAATCAGGATGAGCTATTTCCAATTTACTGGAATAATCATCAAGTTAGCCTGTGTAGAGTTGGATCTTCAGTTAAGTGGATCTTCATCAGTTTGACTACAGAACGAGGTGGAAGTCACAAGTTCAATTAGGGCTAGTTAGTCTTTAGTCTTGATTAAAGGTTGAATGAGTTAAGACTCCAAGTGTTGATTGGAGAGAGAAAGAGTATCACTCTCAGTTAACTTGTCAATTAAAACTTGAGTTCTAAAATTGAATTGAGTCTTCCTTACATGATCAAATTGGGTCTATAACGAGGAGGATGAAAGCACAAAGAAATTATTTGTTTTGTGCATAAAGGTTTGTGTGACAAGACAGAGCTCACGAGTTTGTGAGAGAGACTTGATTGAGGAGAGCACGAGAATTGTTTCCTAAGAAATAGGAGGAACAAGTGTGTTATGATTTAGGAATTGGTTGTGTGCAAATAAGAGGAGTTGGTTCCTAAGAAATAAGACTGCCAAGTGTGCAAGGAAATAAAGATTTTCCCTATAAAATAGGAGTTGATCTACGCTATAGAATAGGGGCTAATGTGTGCTAGGAAATAGGGACCTAGTGCACAAGGATTAAGGAGTCTGTAGTGCACAAAGATCAAGTAGAAGAGAGCGGGTTTTGCAGAGCAAGTCAAGGAGGCAACAGAAGAACAATTGTGTGTTAGAGGATTGAGATCAAGTAGGATTAAGGCCATCCAAGATCAACTACATCAGCTGAGGTTTGAGAGAGAAGTAGAACAATTTCTCAAAGAGACAAATTGCTTTGTAATAGATCCCAGTGCTCAAGAACAATCAATAAAATAGCCACATCAAGCAAGCAGGTTTTCCTTGTTGGGTTTCTAGAGAAAATAAGTGTGTCAATTTGTGCATGTGTTTTTATCTCTATGTTCTTTATTCTGCTGCTTATGAATTGTTATGAGACTTTGTATCTTGGTCAAAGTAAACTAGATTTTAGTTTTCAGATATTCATCTAAGTAGTTGCCAAGTTTTAAGGAAATTTAACAATTAGTGATGTCGGACTTTGATTTTTGTGTTACGGTAATCATATAGACCCATATTAAATAAAATGAAAAACAGAGAACACGTATCCATCTTAACATTAGCCTAGATCCATCAATATAAATGAACAACAAAGAGAAAACCGACGGAGAAAGCCATAAGAGATGATAGTTATGGAGGAGTGTCAACAACAAAGGGAGAAGAAAAAATAAGATCAAATGAAAGTCACAACAAATGACAGTTGGAAAACAACAAGAATAGATGAAGGAAAAACTTAAAGGACAAAAAACATATAAAAAATAACATCAAAAAGCATATCGACAAAGAAGGTCACAACAAATGACAACTAGATAGTGTCAAAGAGTAATTAATACAAGAAAATGTGTAATGAAGAGGAAATAGACCAAAAAAAGGGCAGAGGGAATGACAATTAAAGAGAATAAAGAATAGAGGAAACAAAAAGATGAATAACAAAGAGCATATCAATAAAGAAAACAATATTCAACCAACTTAGGAATAGTACAAGATGGAAACAAATCCTAAGAAAAATAAAATTGTCTAAATATTTTAATCTATGCCCAAGCTCGACCTGTAACTCTCACTAATATGAATATTGCACATCGAAATTTGCATGGAGGGATTTATCAATTAGCTCAAGTTCAAATATGTCTTTTGTGTGAGGAGTCATATGTTGGAATTTAGGTGTTTAATATAAATATAGGCCTAATGTGCATGAGGTGTAGAAGAGAATGAACTCATTAGATTAATCTAAGACATATTTAACATATTTAAAAAGATTAGATTAATCATATGTTAGACAAATTTTATGTGGTTGCACACAAATAAAACTAGCATAGATCCATCTTAACTACGAATCTATCAAGCACTAAAAGGGATCAAATCTCTTGAGGTGTAAACCTTTCCTCAAATTTTGCAATCAAAAATAGGTTTGCACCTCGAGGTACTCGATCCCTCTTGGAGCTTCATAGATCTAGAGTTACGATGGATATAGGTTGGTTAATATATAAGTTTTAGCATATATACATTTAAAAAAACATGTAACAAGATTCTTAACCATGGAAATCCACACCCACTTTACCATAGAGATTTTTTATCTGTAAATATGCTTTATTACAATACCATGGCTTATCAATACTACATGAGCAAAAAGTCGTAACTCATTTCATATGACATTTTTTCCATTAACCAATTTAATTAAAAGGGAAAAAGAGCATAACTAGTTTGGAGATATATCTCAACCTATGTTTTGTGGATAATCCTAAAAATATTTTAGAATATTTTTTGGAGGTTAAATCCCTACCATACACCTAATAATTATTGATAGTTAAATTAAAATTCTAGAATTCGTATTCCAAAATAGACATGCATATTGACACAATTAATAAATTGCCATATTATAAATTCTTAGCATATTAAGTACAATTAAACTTAAAATTACTTATTTTCTTCCCTGTGACCATAAAATAAAAAACAAAAAACACTTACATTCTTATTAAGTGACATGCTACTTGAAACTCCACATCTCATCAACTTTCTAGATAAAGAATGTGGCAAGGCACTAATCACAAAAGGTAGAGACATGGACACAATCTAGTTAGATAAATGGGCTTGAACAAGACAAGTTTTGAAGAATATCAACTCTACCATATGAAGGGACATTTGCATTATTGAATACCTTGATTAGTAATACTGCATTTTTTGTATTAAGGTATCTTTTTTTGCCCTTTTTAATATATATATTTGAAGATGATGTGTAAATAATATATTGGTGAGATTGAGGGACGAAGAATGGAGGTGTGCGCTAGGGGTTTTTCTCGCTGCTACTCTCAGCTCTGCGCCACCAAGGACTTCAGACCTGTGAGAGGATGGGATCTATATTGATGACGAAGTCCCTCTCACATTGTGGAGTGACGCCTCCAGGAAATCCGTGTTTGTGATTTCGTGAATCTTCGATCGAACCCCAACACACGGAGCTACAAAGGCGGTAGGGTTGGATCATGATGGATGAGTTTTTCTTTGAGACTATTGCAATGGTGTGTTCTTCCCAGGTGGAAAACCTTCAAATTATACCTTTCATCACAGTTCAACTTGTTTCTAAGCATATCAGGCTGTCAGACTTTACGATACCAATTCACATGGATCACTAGGGATCTAAGAAGACCCAAGTTTGTTGGCTAGGGTTTTGATATGTTATTATTTATCTATGGTCAATGCAAACATGCCCAAGGCTATAAAATATTTCAAGGGATGTTGGTCAAATTCTCTCCAAATCACCATGCCCAGGTCACATACCAAGAACCCTATCTGGTTGTAATGTGATTGCAATTTAAAGGATTTCCATGAGTAGTCTGTCCAGCTAGATCTGGGATCTTATCAATCTCTATCAGATCCAACGAAGTGACAAAAGGAGAAGGAAATTTTTCAGATCTTCATAAAAGCCTCGATGGGAAGACCTTCGTCTACTAGATTCAGGGTTTTCATCTAGTGGAAACCTTGAAGTAGACCATCCAAGTCTCTTTCCGTCTAGAATATTATGATGTGGCAAAGGACTCTACTATAATATTAAATTTGAGGATGTGGGGAACTTCTTTAGCCTTGAGAAACCCTAATACAAATCTTAGGAAACCTAACAGACACATATCATTCAAGGATGTACTCAATGGGAAGATTATCGCTCAAGTTGACCAGCCTCAAAATCTGCAAGGACCTTACATTATCAAGCAATTGGACAAGGTACCAGCCATAGATGTAAAAACCCTAGAGGTAAAATCTTACTTTGTTGATCTTCAATCTACAACATTAATATGTTGATTTAATGGTTTTTAGTCAAAACCAAAAGATTTATATGAATGGGTATACTCTTCTTAGACAACAAAGTGTGATCTCTACTTGTGCTCAAAAGGTTTCTTCATAGTAGGATTTGAGACACAACAAGATATGGAAAAAGTTTTAAACGAAGGATGATGGTTTTGAGCTAGAGATAGAAATTTTGTTATCCCATGGCTCCTAGAGTTAGATGCAACAAACATAGTGGTAACTACGATATCAATCTGGGTGAGGTTGCAAAACCTCCCCCTTCCTATCTAGCACCATCAAGTCTTGTAGGATATTCGAAATATATTGGTAAATTAAAAAAAAAATGGGACCTGGACAGAACATCAAAAGACATTTTCACTTGTTCTAGGATGTGTAGAGAATGACCTTAACAAAGATCTTCATGATTGTCTCCTTATAAAACATGAAAATTTTCAATGGACACATGTTAAACTGTGTGAATATGGCTTTTAGATGTCGAAAATGCTTCCAAACAAGATATCTACAGAATTCTTGCCCACAAGCAAAAAGGGTACCAAAAAGGAAAAAGAAGCAATCCATTAAGAAAAGGGGATGGTAGTTTCCTAAAAGCTCAAAAGATGAAAAAGAAGAGCCCGAGGAAAAGCAAACTCAACCCAACAACCAATCAAAAGGTGGTGGAGGGGATAGGTTAGAATTAGTGGATGTTACCTAGAAGGCTATTGAAACAACAAAGATCATAGTACTAGAGCAGGAGAAAGTGGAATCACTCATGGAAAAGGATCCAAGAGGCATTTAGAAATCTCATTTATCTAAGAGCTCAAACTTAGATAAAGAAATCCCCTCGTAGACAAATGGAAATCAACTGGAAATAGTAACAACTGCTCCTAATCAAGGAGTTTGGTAAAAGGTGGAGAAAAAGAAAGGAAAAAAGGGGAAGCTAGATGATTTTTAGTATACTTAGCCCTGTAAAATTTATGTAGTTTTTATATAAATTATTTTCTTCTTATTGTGCATTAGTTACAAGACTGTTATGACTAATGCTTTAGAGCATCTACATAATGTAATTTTGTTCCTTTTTTTCAAATTTGAATAAAACTAGCAATTACACCACATTTTGCAAAGGAAACACCATAAGGCAGTAACATAGAAGAAAGAAGTAAAAAGTTAATGCAATTTTTTTCTTTATTAGCGTTTATCTGAGAAAAAACTTTGAAATTTAAACTTTGCATAATTGAGTTACAATAGTTAGGAAGGATGGTAGTTTGAGGAATCCCATCAATATCTACTTTCTCAAAAGTATGTTCACTGATAATGTGTGCTTCTTATTTTGGAGGCTCGGATTTACCAAAGTCATTTTGTAGGAATTTCTACGTTTCGGGTCCATAAGTGGATCCATCATCAGGACAAAAAATCCCGAGGAAATAGTGTCGAGAGAACAACATATTTCTATAAGAAATGAGAAGCAAAAAGAGAAGTGTGCTTCTTCATAATTATGTAGTATGTACTTGCAAACTACAAAAAACAATAGAGGTGTGTGTTGTCTTATGGTCTAGGGGCACATAGTTATTATGGTGCCACCAATAGGTAAATGGAAGGGAAAATGGAACTGAATCCTGAAAGGTTTGCATTGAAAGCATTAGATGTGAATTTGTTCATTAGATGTGAACGTGTGCTTAGATTTACTTATATAGACACTCAAGTTGTACTATTCACAATTTAAACCTATTATATTTTGCATATATGAAGCCTCTTGTAAGAGAAGGGATGAATATCCTCTTCATGTAGCTTCATCTGATGCAATCCAAAATTGTTCAACAACAACACTACTCTAGGAAACTACATGCTGTGAAATGTGACATGTATTACCAAGGCTAGAATTGAGAGGCCATAGGATATTGAGATATTGTCGCAATGAGGCCTATTTTACTTTATTAAGTTTGTTTTGCATTAGGTTATACGTAAGTTTGATTAGCTAGCTAGCCTAACCTTCTTATATATTACTTGATTATCTCTTGTACACTAATTCCTCTTGTGAGCACTAAAGAGACCATCCATCTTCAATGTGTTTTGAATAACTCGATTCTCTTTTATCAACCATCTTATCTTTGGGTCTATTAAGCACCTAGGAGATCAAAAATAGATTGAGACACAAATCTCTTTATGCTTAAAAGATCTCATATGTATACTACTATGTGTGATAATTAATGTTTGGTATTCCTTTCTTACACTAAGGATTTTTATTATTATTTATTTTTATAATTTGATTTATAAGCATGGAAGTTACACATTAGCTTCATATTATGGTGTTATATAACATATTCCACATATCACTTTAGATTAAACATGGACATTACACAACTTCTTCATACTACCTCACTATTGTGAGTGCAATGAAAATTTATGTCTTGAAACACTATAGTTAGAAGCCCAAGCCACATATTAAAAGCATCATGTAATCATCAAAGTCTTCAAAATAGAATCCTTGTGATAGGGATTGTAGTTTACAAACACCTTATCAACAAAGTAAAATGTCAAGATTAATGTTAAAAACAACATTTGAGTAAGTGATTTTCATAGTTCAACATACTTCAAGTAGGATTTCAGGATTTAAACTATGGAAAAGTTTATAAATATATTAGAGACGTGGTAGTTGATGTGCAGTATGAGCATCCAATAGATTGTTTTATGTTAAACAACTCTACGTAACAATTATCATATCCATAGTACTAAATACTCTGATGATTAATGCACTCTATTAATGGCATAAGAACTTATGAAAATGACAAGCTATAAGTCGTAAGAGACTACTCAGAATCTTAAGTATGGTATATAATTCTAATATTTACAGTAGTTTAATCATTTGATGAGAAGATTTTTGTTTTCTGGATTCGAAGTTTCAATGATTGTTGACAATGGGTTTCATTTTGTGATATGGAGAATGTGCCAATTTAAGGAATCTTTAAAGTTCGCGAGATGTGAATTTGTGCTTAGATTTACTTATACAGACATTCAAGTTGTACTATTCATAGTTTAAACCACTTATATTTTGCATATATGAAGCCTCTTCTAAGAGAAGGGATGAATATCATGTAGCTTCATCTGATGTAATCCAAAATTGTTCAACAACAATACTGCTCTAGATTGTTGAAATATGTAACTAGATTCGGTCTTCATAATGTCTTATGTATTCTTGATTTTATGTATTTGATGTAAAGAGAAAAGAAAAAAAATATTATTGTTATTTTATAGCATGGGTTTCATGTTCAAGGTCAATTTATTTATAGTTCAAGCACCCATTTTGTGCTTCTAGGGTTTGTCATAGAGTCAAGAAGTCAAGAGAGTCATTGCCATATATAAAAGACCCCATCGGGGATCTTGTAACAAGTCAAAAGAATTTATTTGAGTCAAAATTGTGTGAAAAGATCCTCCAAGATCAAGTCGTCCTACAAGAGATTAAGTTTGTCTCATGAATGTAATTCGTACCCATGGGTAGTCTATATATAAGAGGCATTCAACCTCATTTGAAAAATACATCCAAAATATGAAAAAAGAGCAAGATAAGAAGTTTGATCTTAAGGAGAAGATGTCTAAGAGGTAAGTGAAGTTCAAGAAGGAAGTTGGAATCGAAGTTGTGGGTCTCTCTCTCTCTCTCTCTCTCTCTCTCTCTCTCTCTCTAATGTACAATGAAATTCAGAAGTTGTTAGGTCGAAGCTCTGAAGACGCAAGGTCGAAGCTGTGAAGTTGCATCAACGTTGAAGTCGTAAAGATGCATCAAGGTTGAAGCTCTGAAGTTGCATCAAGAACGAAGTTGTGAAATTGCATCAAGGTTGAAGTTGTGAAGCTACATCAAGGTCGAAGTTGTGAAGATGCATCAATGTTGAAGTTGTTGAAACTGCTAGGTCGAAGTTGTTGGAAGGTCGAAGTTTGTTGCTGAAAGTTGTCTAAGGAAAGCTCATCAAGAAGGAAGGTTGACTTGGTCCTGGAGGGGTCTTTGTCTTAGGTATAAAGGTCTTGGAATTCATCATTTGAAGATTCTATAAGAAGAGAAGAATTACTTGTAGGTTTTCCTCTCTAGGAGAGGTTTTAGCCCTGGTTAACAGCCTATATCCTTTGTCCATTTGTGTTATTGATCTTCATATTTTGGTAGTTGCTTGATGATCAAAACACTACAATAATCAAGTGAAGAAGAAGCTAATTACAAGTACATCAAGATAAAGTAAAAGAACATTACAAGTAGTTATCAAAGTAAAGAGAAACCACCCTAATCTAGTTGCCCTTGATTTCTCAACATGAACAACTCTATGGTGTGAAATGTGACATGCATTACTAAGGGGAGAATTGAGAGGCAATAAGATGTTGAGATATTGTCTCAATGAGTCCCATTCCCTTTATTAATTTTGTTTTGCATTAGGTTATACATAAGTTTTATTGGCTAGCTAGCCTAACCTTCTTATATATTACTTGATAATCTCGTGCACACTAATTCCTCTTATAAGCACTAAATTGGCAATCCATCTTCAATGTGTTTTTAATAACTCAGTTCTCTTTTATTCACCATCTTATATTTGGGTCTATTAAGCACCTAGGAGATCAAAAACAGATTGAGACGCAAATCTCTTTATGCTTAAAAGATGCCAAATTTATACTATTGTGTGTGTTAATTAATGTTTGGTATTCTTTTCTTACACTAAGGATTTATTTTTATTTTTTTATAATTTGATGTATAACCATGGAAATTACACATCACATTCATATTATGGTGTTATATAACATATTCCACATATCACTTCAACATTAAGCATGGACATTACACAGTTTCCTCATACTACCTCACTATTCTCAGTGCAATGAAAAATTATGTTTGTATATGTATGTTTAGTCTCGAATAGCTTTTTTCCTGCCAGGCTATACAATGTTTGACATGAATTTGAAAGGAAGAACTTTGTATTTGAAAATATTCCTACCAAAATAAATTAAGAAACATCTAATTTCCTTGCACTTTTTCTATTTGCCCAAAGGGGAATGCCTTTTGCAATCAAAAGTCTCGTAAGCCTATCGCATGTATTTTAACATAAAACCACATTTTAGGTATTAGGAAATCCAAAAAAACTAGTATTAACACAATCTATAGTTAAGCATTTTGATAACACAATCTATAGTTAAGCATTTTGAAAATATAGAAAAAAAAATAGTTCTAATTCAATAATTAGCATTGTTGTTGTTGTTTTTTTTTTTTTTTTTTTTTTTTTTTTGACTAGCGGAATCGGCAACAGCGGGGTCGAATCCCACTGGCTGCCACTATAACCTCTAGGAGGAACCACCTAGCCTGTAAGAATGACCCTCGGTTAAGACGAGACTCGAACTCATGACCTGCACAGTGGCACGGACGGCTTAGCAGATCGTTTGCTAGCCACGAGACCAAATCTCTGCGGGCCAATAATTAGCATTGTTAATCACTTTGAAAAATAAAAATAAAAATTAATAATACTTCAATAATTCTAAAATTAACTATCTAAATTTAAGTAAAATATTTAATCTAATTTTTTATTTCAATTAAAATATTTAATCTAAATTTTATATAGAGAATCAATGTAAATTCATTTTTACACTTCATATTTTATGTATATGGAAATGAATCAATAAAGCACCTCATAATCATCAAAGTCTTCAACATAGAATCCTTGTGACAGAGGTTGCTTTATCAACAAAATGAAATGTCAACGTTAATGTTAAAAACAACATCATAGTACATGTACATAGATTTTCACAGTCAAGCATTGTTCAAGTAGGATTTCTGGATTTAAATTGTGGCAAAGTTTATAAAAATATTAGAGACATGGTAGTTGATGTGCAGTATGAGCCTCCAATTATAGTTTTTCATGTTAAACAACTCTACGTTATTTTTATTAATGCTTGCTATTCTTTTCTTACACTAAGGATTCATTTTTATTTTTTTATAATTTGATTTCTAAGCATGGAAATTACACATCACATTCGTTGTAAGGTGTTATATAACATATTCCACATATCACTTCAACATTAAGCATGGACATTACACAACTTCCTCATACTAACTGGTTATTCTCAGTGCAATGAAAATTTATATCTTTATATATAACTTTAGTCTTGAATAACTTTTTTTCTACCAGACTATATAATGTTTGACATGAACTTGAAAGGAAGAACTTTGTATTTGAAAATATTCCTACCCAAAGAAATTAAGAAACATCTAATTTCCTTGCACTTTTTTTATTTGCCCAAAGGGGAATGTCTTTTGCAGTCAAAAGTGACGTAAACCTCTCACATGTATTTTAACATAGAACCACATTTCATGTATTAGGAAATCCAATAAAACTAGTATTAACACAATCTATGGTTAAGCATTTTGAAAAAAAAATAGTTATAATTAAACAATTAACATTTTAATAATACTTCAATAATTCTAAAATTAACTATATAAATTTAAGTAAAATATTTAATCTAAATTTTATATAGAGAGTCAAGTTAAATTCATTTACACTTCATATTTTATGTATATGGAAATGGAAATGAATCAATAAAGCATCCCATAATCATCAAAGTCTTCAACATAGAATCCTTGTGACAAAAGTTGCTTTATCAACAAAGTGAAATGTCAAGATTAATGTTAAAAACAACATTCGAGTACATGTACGTAGATTTTCACAGTTAAGAATTGTTCAAGTAGGATTTATGGATTTAAATTGTGGCAAAGTTTATAAAAATATTAGAGACGTGGTAGTTGATGTGCAGTATGAGCCTCCAATCATATATATATGTGTGTGTGTGTGTGTGTGTGTGTGTATTTTAATGTTAAACAACTCTATGTTATAGTTATCATATCCATAGTACTAATTACTCTAATGAGTAGTGCACTCTATTAATGACATGACAAGTTATGACAATGATACGATGTACTTCGTAGGAGACTACTATGAAGCTTAAGTATGGTATATAATTCAAATATTTATGCTAGTGAGTTAAGCATTTGATGAGAAGATTTTTCTTTTCTTTTTTTTTTTTCTCGAAGTTTCGATAACTATTGACAATGGGTTTCATTTTGTGATATGGAAAATGTGCCAATTTAAGGAATATTTAAAGTTCACGAGATGTGAATTTGTTCGTGAGATGTGAAGTTGTGCTTAGATTTACTTATACAGACACTCAAGTTGTACTATTCACAGTTTAAACCTTTTATATTTTGCATATATGAAGCCTCTTCTAAGAGAAGTAATGAATATCCTCTTCATGTAGCTTCATATGATGCAATCCAAAATTGTTCTTCAACAACACTACTCTAGACAATTGTATGTTGCGAAATATGACATATATTGCTAAGGGGAGAGTTGAGAGGCCATAGGATGTTGAGATATTGTTGTGATGAGGCACATTTCCCTTTATTAAGTTCGTTTTGCATTAGGTTATTGATCTGAAATTGATAAAAAGGTTTTCCAGACTTATGTGTAGAGTTGTCTATATTACTTAGTGCAATGGATCGAAAAGATTGTGAATAATACAGACAATTAAATAGATAGAAAACACAATAATAACACATCAACACAGCCAAAATTGATAAAGGAGTTCACCAGACTTCCTGGCCACGTCTCTTGGTCCTAGCTTCCAGTGTTGACCTCTATATTATGGCTTCAAAATGGTTGTTACAGGTGTGAACTCAAAAACAGAGTCTCAACACAGAAATGGATCTCACTACTAAGTTTCACTCAAATCCTTGAGCTGAAAAGAGCATGTACACGACTGTATTAGTCACTCTGACCTCCAGACTCCCTGGAATGGTTCGAAAATACACTCTACTGTCAAATTTATGTATTACATTGTTTTTATAACATGTTTTAGTTACAATTTACATTAAACGTGGAAATAATACGTTTATAATAGAAATAGGCTAAAAACGAAAGGGTCGGCCGGTGCGGGTGGACCCCAATCGTCCGGCCTTTCCCCGGCGCTGATCTCGAGAACAAACCATCTGACGGTTGTCGCGTCTCAGTCCTCAACTGATCCGGACAACATGTATCGTTGATCTACCCTTTTCCATCCCATGGCTGTCGCACGGTTTCGCTCTCCAACTAGCATGTTCACTATTTCTTCGAAGGCACGTGATAAAGTGGTTTTCCGGAGGCTATGTGTCACTCGCTAAGTGGAATCGTGTGCTCCCAGTCTAAAACCGCTTCCTGCCCTGAGGGCACGCGATAAACCATTTACCACCCTCTTTTTGGAACTCAAAGAGTTTAGCTCTTTTTGTATAAAGATATCGCGTTCGTTTTTCTAGATAACATGCCTACATGTTTCTATGCAATATGCGTCGATATCCTTTGATCGGACGATCTTTGTTCTTTACCGCTGCTCCTCATCGCCGAAGGTTTGAACCAATCGTAGACTGCCACATCATCTGTTGTGCTAACATCATCAGGTGCCTGCGACTCTTTCCTGGGTTGACACATGTCCTACTGACGTAGGCTTTGACCTTTTGACTTGAATCTTTGATTAGCTCTAGTTTCCTTATCCAAACTCGAATTTGCATGCGGTTTGCATCATTAGCTTTGTTTCAACGAGCTCTTCAACCTTGTTCCACTTTCACATGTATTTGAAGACTTTAGATTTAGAGGCCATGCTGGATCCATTTTGGATCACTCCTCCCCACTGGAAGCTTTTGGTCCACCAGAAGTTTGTTTTTAGCTATCGAGTAAGTGAGGATAAAGTTCCTTCACTTTTCCAATTTCTATCTATCGTTCTTTAATTGGATTTGTACCTTTGAGTCCAATTCTTAGGTATTGAACATCCCCTCGTCATGAAGTTCTTATCCTCCTGTCAAGAACTGTGTCCTCCTATAACTCATTGATATACTCAGGCAACAGATCCTCAATGGAAGGCAAATGGCCTTGTGCTTTGGGATCTTCAATGAATGAAGCTTCATACAATCTCAAGTTTTCTGAATAGATTTGCATATAAGCTGGTAGATCAAGGCGGAAAGAATTTTCACCAATTTTGTCAAGTCTTTTGAAAGGACCATATCTAATTGGTTTCAATTTCTTACCTTCCCCTTACAGTCTTTCTTTGCTGATGTACAACCAGACTTGATCACCAACTTGAAAATTATGTTCAACTCGATGCTTGTCATGTCGTGCCTTATACTTGGCTTGACTTCTTTCTAGTTGTTTGTGTACTGCTTGGTGAATTTCTTGGATTTGTTCAATGAACTTAGTTTCTTTGTCCACATCATTGTGTCCATCAACTGCTATGTCTTTACCAAGACAAAATCCAAGGGAGACTTTGGTATAAAACCAAAACAAGTCTCAAAAGGAGACCTCTAAGTAGAAGAATGCTTGGCACAATTGTAAGCATGTTTCACATAACACAAATGCTCATCCCAAAGCTTGGGATGCTTGCTACAATATCCTCTAAGCAACTGTATCACTCTTCTATTGACCACTTCTGTCTGACCATCTGTTTGTGGATGAAATGTTGTGATCTTCTTTAACCCTGTGTCAATTAACTCCCATAGCCTTGACCAAAATTTCCCAACAAATCGAGAATCTTGATCATATACAAGAAGTGGGTAACCCAAAATGAACCCATACATTTTGAAAGAACAACTTTGCAGTTTGTTTAGTTGTGACCTGTTTATTACGTGGTATCAAAATACACATCTTACTGAACCTATCCACAATTACATACAAATAATCATGACATTTTCTCTTCTTTGGCAATCCCACAACAAAATCCATGGAAACACTTTCCCAAGGACAAGAAGGAATTGGAAGTGGAGCATACAAGCCTAATTTTCTATTACTTGGCTTGCTTGTAGCACACATAGTACATCCTTTGATATATCTAGAAACTATCTCATGCATTCGTGGCCAATAACAGAACCTTTGCAATTGTGCATACAATGTTGCATACATTATGAAATAAATCAACCTAGGTTGTAAGCCAAAATATTCATGTGACAAGAAAAAATGACCGTCCATCCAAAATCCACATCATAATGTGATTACAACAAAAAACATATGACACCCCTATTCTTTATGGCCTTGAGAATCTTCAGTGCCAAAACTCCCTGAGTTGCCTTCTTGCGCCAAGTAGGTTAGCCTATTTAAAAAGGGTTGATTAGGATGTGGTTGGTTTCTACCATATGATTGAATCCAATTTTCCCCTTCCAACCATGGAGGAATTGAGTACGCATACCTCACACTTGCACTACTAGCCCCTGCATTAAGTGGAGGTGTGTGATCAACATACATACAATTGACACCTCCTCTAGTAGGAATAAGGCAAGTGGGTAAACCCCCATTTTGATAATGAGGCACTTGAATGTTTATGAGGTCTTGGAATAATGGTGTATATCTGAAATACTGTCCAATGTGTTTGACATAATCCTGGTTTCATTAGTTGTGCTTGCATCATTGTCAACCATATCGGTCATCCCTTGTTCCTTTTCAAGTATTTGTTAGCCTTTCTTGCTCCCTTTTCCTGTCTTGCCATTTGTTTTTGTTGGTTCTTCTCTTGCCTTGCTTTCTCTCTTTCAAGCCTTTCATCTGCTCGACGTTGTGCCACAACAATCCTTGTTACCTTCATCTCCTTGGCTAGATCCTTCTTTTTCTATTTTAATTCATGAATTTCAAATTTCTTTTTTTGAGACTCGAATAATAGGTTTATATAGTATTCTGAGGTGAGTAACTATGAACTTCGACCCAAACAAAGATTACCCGATGTTCCTTACTTTTTTTCATTGACACTCTCTCTACTGGTAGCTTTAGGAACCAACCAAGTAACTTCTCCATCCCTCCCAACTGCATGTCATTTATTGGCACTTGCCTTTCAGCATCTGAGACAACTGATTAAACTATATTATTATCATCATCTGATGCCTCATTATGTGCTTCATCTTCTTCCCTTGATTTAGTGTCCACAAAAAATGAACAATTTCATTGTTAAATTCTACTGGTTGTGAAGGAATGTTCATGCTTTGTTCATTGGTTCTTGAGACACTATGTTCATTCAAATTAATCATGGTTTCTGCCAACCATGATGGTGGGGTTACTTGGCTTGGAAATGTCAATTGGTCATTGTTGCTTCCTAGTGCAATTTCAACAATATCACTTTCAACTACACCTTCATTGTCAACTGTATGTTCAACAGTGTCATTAACAATATCAACAACAGAAGTTCTATGTGCTTGAGTTGGTAGAACGACCTCCATGATATTGTCATTTTGTTCATGATTATACTATGTTTCACATAAATGTTCATCATCATTTCCATATAAGTGTCCTTGAGAGAGGGAAATCATATTACCAGCTTCAACCACATCATCTTGTTCATTTACTTCTTCTTGCATTTCAACACTTGTTTGGACATGCCCTTCTTCCTAACCATCCACGTAAAACGCTTGGCTACAACCAGTATCATGCATAAGAGCATCATAATTCTGTGGCAAGATTCTTGTCCTCTTAAAGCCAACCTTGATATTTGATGGTGTCAGATCCCTTTTAAACGCTTTACTTGCAAGCTTTGCTATCTTGAACCTTTTCACCTCAACCCCTAGATTCTTTGCCATCCCTGCAACACGCTATGACCTGAAATAGTTCTTGAAAGGACCAAACACACTAATATCAAGGAGTTGCAATATTTGAGTGGTATGAGCAGGAAATGTTAATAGGTTGATGCCCAAATTGTTTGCTTCCTCAATTGTTTGTACAACAATGTGGCTTCCATGGCCATCTAATATCAATAGGTATATGTTATTAGGTGAGACACCACTTGGTATAGATGCAACAAAGTGGCAAAGCCAATTTAAAAAAAGGTTCTTTAGTCATCCATGCATGTACCTACTTCACAGTTTTGTATATAGTTTTTCAGTTGATTTTTACCTTTGAATATATAAAATCACGGGATTGAAGCACGAATTACATTGACACAACTTGGAATAGTTATCCACTCCATGCTATTAGGAAAAATATTTGGCATGTTTCAGCTCCCTCTCTTGGAAATTACCCGCATGCCATAATTCCTTCCTGCCTGTAAACATGTTTCATCACAGTTCCATATATGGTCTACACCATAAGAATGTTTATCATATGCACTAGAAAGAGTGTCATAGAACTTACATAAAACTACAGGGCGCAAATTTAATGCTCTATCTCTATCAAAACCCTCAACTATACGCAATACAAGGTATGGATTCCTTTTTTTAAACCCAAACCACCATGATTTACTAAGAAAACCATCTTTGAATGGGTTTGGCCTCCCTCGACAAATTTGATCAACTATGGATTTGAGTTGTATCAACTCTAGCCCATGTCCCAATTGGGCCATCTCTTTACACCACTCAACCACCTCGGCCTCCTCCTCTTCAGTCATAACTATAAGAGGCCCTCTACGTTTTGTATGAGTGAGCCCATTTATCCAATAAATGTATTGATGAGGGACGAATAGCATGTTTTTTTGAAGATGCCTAAACTGAATATCCATTAATGATCATGAGCTTAAAATTTAACAAAAATTCAAAGTTTTCAAAATGGTTTTGAACCTAAACAATCACGTAGATATTATCATCTTGATTCTGGCCCAACTTGTTTTGTGGAAAACTGATATCATATGCTCAAGATACCACATCTTGATCGTTTGCTCAAACAAGAAAAGCCTCCCCTACACTAACGCAATGGTTTACCAATACACCACATGGTTGTTACTTAACCATATGGGGAGGCGGGTTATTGTTATAGTTTAATGCCGCAATGGTTAGGTGGTCGAGCGGACTTAACCTTTCCCCATGTGAACACCATAACCGCTAGCCTTAACCACTAGCATTGACCACGTGCCTAGCACCGTCACTAACCACTAGCCTTAACCGCCGGGGTCCTCCACATGTGAACATGCCAAGCTAACATTTAATGTGACCGCCAGAGGGAGGGGTCCAGCATAGGAGGGGGCTATCCATTGGGCGCATGCGCCCCCCCCCCCCATATGACCAATCTTTTGAATTTTAGGGCTTGATGGCTAAATTAATGGTCCTACAAATCCACCTGATTTTCAGTGAAAATGTTGCTCAATTAGAGCGCTTGGCGGGCGAAATTGTAGGATGATGTCGTATTTTGTGCAATTTGTGGAGCGAATAGTGGGAAAACTAGGAGAGGTCATAACTTCTCTAATTTTCGACCAAATTCGATGCAAAAAGAGGTTAGATAGCCATTTTTGGACATGCCAGACTCATTGGAGCATGTTTAAAAATCAAAGGAGCACTTCTAGATATGATTTTTTAGGTTGAAGTGTATGGGTGCCATGGTCATCCAGAGTGTTGAATCAGTTTATGGAGGAGTTTGAAGATGGAGATGACCTTTCAGGGGTTTTCCAGCCTCCATGTGCTTTCTACAACATCTATTACATCAGTGTTGTAGCTTTTATTCCTCTTTTCTTTGTGTTTTGGAAGAGATACTTGTTTATGTACTTCGAGTGGAGTGTGGTATTGTTGATGCTCTTTGAAGTTGGAGTATGCTGTCTTGGTGTGAGATGCCTTTTTTTGCTGAAAGTTTACATGTTTGACTGTAGGTTTACATGTATATGGAGTGATAATTCTTACAGAAGTTGTTTCTTTGAAGGAGAAACTAGCCATTCCATTTCTCAGCACTTTATGTACTCTTGTTTTTCTAAGCATTGAGCATAATGAGAAGGGGTCATGCCATTAGAGTTGATCCAAGGAGATGTAGCCCAGGAGGGGTGAACTCCTTTAACAATGGTTGGTGTATTACTAATTGATGCATGCTTCCATTAAGTGTTTTGATTTCAAGTTTAAAGATTTTTTCATGAAATTAACTTAAGACACATAAAAGCTCATGTTTTTACTTTCTATTTTGAAGTACAATCCTCAAGCACTTTTTTGTATCTTGATGAGGATCTTAGCATAGAAAACTAATAATCCACATTTAGATCAAGTGGGTATCAGAGCACTGGGAGGAATTGACTTTTTTTTGCAAGTGAATGTGTTTTGAAGCTCAAGTGAGGAGAACGTTTTGGAAAGGAGAGCAAGATTGTTACAATCTCTGCCACCAGTTCTACCTCAAGTTGCAGAAGAAGCTTCAACCAAAGCATGTCCCAAGGAGGAGAGACTGCAAGAATGTCAGAGGATGTGAAGGCTTTTAGAAATTCTTTCTTAGACATGGCAGAAATGGCGAAATCCTCTATGAATATAGGAATACCAAATTTCAAGGTGAAATCTCTAGACCTCCGAGAGGAGAATGTTCTCTAAAGGAAGAAGGTAACAAGAATGGTGATAAACCACCATCTTCTCCACAATCTTCATGTTTTTCTACAACTCTTATGCAATATGCTAGTGTAGAAAGTCCCTCAGAGAAGTGTTATAGACATATTTGAGCACTGCAACCCCAATCATATATTTCCATAAACCAAGGGCTTTTGAGTCCCTAAAAGTGTTGTTTCATACCCTAAAAGGAACAAGGTCAACTGATTACATCATCTCCCAGAAGTTCTCCATGGAAAACTGCTCAGAACTAGTCAAAACTAGACCATGTAGACTACTTAGTGCAAAGGGTGCGATGCATCTCACCTGCCACATGCAAAAAGTGCGATGCATACTGAAAAGCCCTTCTATAGGGTGTGATGGGCGAGAGTAGACAAATGGCAGAGATAGTTTGCAAGGTGGATGATCATGGAATCTCTAGAAACTTCTCCTGTGACACTTGCCTCTTCTGAATTCGGCTAGGGATGAGTAAGAGATCATGAATTCTCCAATGGGAATCAAGAAACTATCAGAGAGAAGACACTAATCAAAATCCAGAAGTTGACTACACCCCCCTGCAATCATCTATATATGGATCCCTCATCCCAGAGATCCAGAGGTTGGAATATTGTATCTTGTAAGGAAGTGTTGTTGGTTTCTTGGTGGAATATCATAGTGTTGGGTGATATAAGCTTTTCATGAGGTGAAGAAGGGCTTTCATGCTGGGAGGATGACGTCGGGTCATATCAATGGGTTCTAATCGTCTCTTCTAATCTTTATATCAATAAAGCTATTCTAGTTTTCCTCCACATTCTTGTATGTCTGATGATATATGCATTCGTGTGGTCAATATATATTTGGTCCTATATTGTTTATGATTGTAGATCTCTCTGCTTTGAAGATATTATGTTGCTTTGACTTTACAGGTACTCTTTGAAGCGAGGTAATCAAGGAAGGAGCAGCAAAGATCCGTCAGAGGGGAGAAGGAACAAGCAAGGAACCAAGCGAAAGATTGAGGTTGGTATTCTTTGCTCCTATCCTATCTACTTCTCATAAAGGAAAACGAAAGTAACTTTAGTTTTTTTGTTTCTAAGATATCTACCCATCTTAGTGGGACTAGCAGCTCTGTATGGACACTAGATTTCCCGATAACAAAATGGTGACTTCGCTGGGGAACTAATAGCTTGTTTGCTTGTCTATATTTGTTTGATTTATAAACTACAGATGGAGCCTGAAGTCAAGCTAGCTAGCCTTTGAACTGCATTTGCTATGCAAGTGCAAAGTAGATCAATGCTGCTTCAATCTATCTCCGGGTTTTGTTTATAAACTGAACAATTGATTTGCAAACATCCTAATTGCCCTGGTGGTGGCTCAAGTAACCTCATTAGATCAGCCCCTGTGATTTGTATTTACTAACTATCATTAGATCGGCCTGAATCCCTGAACTGAGCTGCAAATTGTGACCAAGAACCAAGTTGAAGTCTCGTCCCTGGACCATCGCACCTTCTCCTCTTGGGAAGCTGGATGCATTGCACCTCCCATGTCCAGTAGGTGGGATGCATCGCTCTTTCTCTGTGTTATAGGTGTGATGATCAGATAAGACTGTTTCTGCCTCCAAATTTTGGTTTTTGTTCACTCTCTTCAGGTTTATTCAGGAGTTTTGTTGTCCGTGATCAGTATACCACTGTGGAAACTCCCTTCCTTTGCATGATTCAACCTCCATTGTACAAAGAATTGTGAATGTTTTTATGTATTGTTAGCCATTTACAGTTCTCTTTTACAAAGAAGTAGCGTAATTAAACTGTCGTCTTTTGATTTGGAAGTGTCGCAAGTGTCGTTTTCAGTCAAATAAAAGAATCCTATTGTTCTTGATGGTCGATTACATTGTTACTCTTGTATCTGATTTGAATTAATAGTTTTTCAAGTGTCGAAAACAATTTTCAATTCAAAATCGCAAAGTGTCGTCATTATCTTCCTTTCATCTTTTGAAGAGAAAATTGTTAGTACTGTCGCTTGAAACGATTCAGATTTATACTTAGCATTATTTTTGTCATTCACACATTAAGAAAGCGAAAACAAATACATGCATGTTCATTTGCATTTAGACTGCTTGTTGATTTTGATTTAGGACAGTGCATCTAGTGTGTGCTCTCTGCTCTATGTTGAAAGAAATCTCGCTTCTCTTTCCTTAGTAGCTAGGATTTTCATTGCAAAGGAAGATTAAATGATTGTTTATCATCTTAGATTACATTTTAGGAATTGTATATCTACATCACGCGGTGAACCTGAAAGGAAAACTTCTTAAGAAAGATCAATTGTAAAATAAATTCAATGAACATAAAAACGCTTTGGAACCTAACGCACAACATTTAGAAGTCTAGGCCAGAGACGTATTCCAACGTCGTAAAACCTGGTAACTATCAATTTCATTGTAGGTTGGGTGATTCCTCCTCTTTGAGATGACAAGTGCCAGTACGAACTTGTTTTCCCACGTACCGTCGAGTATATATTGGGAGACCACAATAGGCTATATCCTTTATCCTTAGGAAGCTGTGTCTATCGCCCTATCGATTGCAATGCACTGAACACAACATTCGGGAAGATTGACTGCCATATCGTAAAAAGTATTATGCAGTTTTGCGATTGGTTTGGTAATCCCTCTGTCTAGATTTCCAAAATCGTCTCTTTCATTCCTTTTCAGACTCCTTAAAGGAAAAGGTCCATCTGAGCACTTGTCACTTCAGGCTCATTAAAAATCAAAGGCGACTAAAGTCATCTTTAGTTTTTTCTCGACTCTTAAAAATTGACAAAGCAAGTTGTGTGAAAGTGTCATAAAATTTATTTTAATCGGAATAACATCATTGTTCCCTCGTTGATCTTAGCTTGAGAAAAATGGAGTCCACCAACCAAGGATTTCCCCTTGGGGGAAATCCTAGTCCCTTCTCCTCTTAGGGAGATGTTCGTGCACCTCATATGGTCACATTGTCCCTCCTAGGACTGACAATCGACTTGCCAATATGGCTCTTCTCGACCTCTATCGTTCAAACCACCGTGATTCCTGAGCAATCAAGTCAACAACTAGATGATACTAGAGTTACCCCCAAACCTTCTGCTTCGCTTGTTTCTCCCTCCCCTCCTTCCTCTTCGCTTGGTGAAGCTGGTAAAGCTAAAAACCAAGTAACTGAGAAGAAGAAGAAAGGGAAGGAGAAAGAGAAGAAGAAAAAGGAGCCAAAGGCAAAAAGGGGCAACCATGCATCATCTAGCGAAAATCCACACACTGCACCATCCAAGCCTAAGTATCCATGTGTCATTAGCAAAGGAGACCACTATCATCAAGATTGTCCTTGCAATCCTCCGATCTTAAGGGACTGGTCTCCTCATTTGCACAATCCGATGTCGTCAACCTCTGACGATCATGTTGAGAGTTCACCGTCAACTAGTGAAAACGAAGTCTCTGGGCAGAAAGGAAAATATAAATTTCCTTGTAGATTATGTGAAGGCGATCATGCCATCCACCGTTGTCCATTTGGGGACAAAGCTAAAAGAGTCTTGGATAACCGTCCTGCTTGACCGCTACGGCTTCCTCCTGGGTACAAGAAACTCTTGCCGAGTTTGTCGCTAGTTGAAATCCGACTGACACACCTTTGTGGTCGGTTGAAGCATCTATCATTGAAGATAAACCTTCTGAGTCAACACCAAACCAAAGTCAACAGGTCGAGACGGTAGTCGACCCAGTCTTGTCTTCGGAAGGTCCATCTTTAGATGATACAGTCACCGAAGAGAATGAGAATGACACCATTCAGATTATTTTCATAAACACAGACTTCGATGAACATGGGGGCAATCTACCCGTTCCTTTACTGCAGGAAGGAAATTCGTCAGAGTCGTATCCGACCATTTATTCGGTCCCACCACCAAGAAACCTAGTCATTTCCTTCGATTGGAATCTGCTAGGCAGACCCCGTCTACCGTCTAATGTACCGTTCCGAATCATTGTACAAGCTTACAGAATGGTGATGGTCGGTACTATCATAAATGAAGGGGCTCCTGTGAGTATCCTTTCCTCAACTGCTTGGAAAGCGATTGGTTCGCCATCGCTTCTGCCTGAGATGAGAAATCTAATAGGCTTCGACAAAGGAACCAGTAGACCGTTAGAGATCCTTCCAAGTTTGCCTATAACTTTGAGAAGGAAAACCGTTTATCTGAACGTAATGATAGTCCAAGGACCTTTAGATTATAATCTACTCCTTGGACGTGACTATATTTATAGCATGGGAGCCATTGTCTCCTCACTCTTTCGAGTAATGTGTTTTCCACATGAAGGTCGAGTGGTCCAGCTTGTAGACCAGCTTTCATTCCCTGGCTCACACATAGCTAATAGTCAAATGCCATCCCTAACTGGTCTTTTCATGCAAGGAATGTATCCTCAATCTCCAGTCTGTCCACCTGAAGAACGCGAGTAATTTGGTGGCCATGACTGAAACCCAGCGGGCATGCACCCTGGTGTGCTTTGGCAGGGAAACTTTGGGTATAGGGTAGGTTTCCGCGAAGGATATATGACTAGTCTAACACCCGTCTATTTAGGAAAATGGGATTAGACTGGAACTAGATTCCCTCGTCAAGGTTAGGTGATTGGAGCTAGAATCACCTTTGTCCAAATGGACTAAGCCGGGGAAGTGTTTCTGTCTACTATGCAGATGGAAACTATCTTGCAAATGCGAGAACTTCTATATGGTAGCTTGGAAACTCTATTTCACTATACCTGGGGTCATGCAAACCTTTTTGCATACAAGTGAAGAGCAACCATTTATTTTCTTAGTTTGTAGATTCTCAACCCTTTAAACTCGTAGGATTGGTCGTTCCTAACTTGCATAATGAAAGGATATAGAGCAAAGTTTCGAATGGTGCAAGCTCAATAAAAATTGAACCTATCTGTGAGACATCCTTATTATACGACTGACACAAGTAGTTTTACGCAAAGTTCAAGCTCATTAAAAATTAAACCTAAGCAATGAGCATATGTTCCGCCAGAGTTTAAGCTCATTAGAAATGAACTAATTTCCGGTAAATAACCATTGTGAATGCATTATCATCAACTTTTGAGCCTTGGTCGTGTTCTTACCATCACCTCCACTCCGTGTTAGCCGATCATGTGCCTCCATTTGATTGTTTACCCTTTTGAGGAACAACTGCGACGAGTGATTCTGTTAGCCATCCTTGTAACACTGCCATGATTGGAAAATTCCAAACCTTACCTGGAACCAACTGCTACCCGAATATATCACTCGTTCCTAAAAAACGAGTCTCCTTTAAGCTCTTTTCATCTAACTCGTAAAATATGAAAAGATTGTCGAGCAATTGGCCTCTCCAGCTCGTTAAAGCTATC
>APFE030229914.1:171977-192158 GCA_000404065.3 Pinus taeda
CAAACAAGGGGGTCTCATACACCAATTTGGTGTCTGGCTTGGCTGTGACCTTAAAAATAGATATTATTATATTATTATACAATCTCCGTTTGACGCGTACAATAGCTCGTTAGAAAGATCTCTCCGAGCACTATCATTTTGGGAAGGGCAACATTGATCCATGGACCCATGTTGCCCCCCAGATTTCCCAAAAAACATCGTTGAGGGCCTCAAAACGGCTCCGGAAGTTCAGGACTCGAAAAACTGCTAAAAATAGTAAATTGTGCTACAATTAAGGACATTGAAAAACTGAAAGAGATAGTTATGAGGGTCCAAATGGGATGGGTGGGTGGCCACCAACATCCACCTGGATCAAGTGCCCAGATATTTATGTCAGTTTGGCTAAGTGGCCAAAGGGTCAGGTTTGTAATTAAACATGTATTAATAATAAAATAAGGTTGCCTACAGAGCCCACTCCATGAAAAAAGTATGGGTGAAACTCCAGAGAAAAAGACAATAGTTCGGTGTTTTTGGTGAAAATTACACCCTGGGGCCCACGTGGCTTCAAGAAGTGCCACATGGCCAATGAAGGCCATGCATTTATAAAAAGGAATTTTTTTTCTTGTAAAAGGTATTCATTCATTTAGTTGTTGAGGGGGGATTCAATCTTGGTGACTGATAGCTAGAGAGCCCAGAGGTTGGACTCTGGAATTGGTTGTGGTGTGGTTACTTAGTTAACTACTCGAATTGGATGCATCTAGGTTTAGAGCTTGGTGCTCTGGCTATGTGAGCCTAGGAGGTTCTGGGAGCTTGGTAGCTCTAGTTATGGCTTAGTGACCATGGAGTTTTGGTGGAGAACTCTGAGGTGTGGTTATTTAATAAACCACACCGAATTGGATGCATCCTATTTGGGTGAAACTTGGTGGCTCCGATTATAGGTTGGAGGCCATGGAGTTTGGGTGAGGACCTTGGTTGGAGATAGTCTGTGAGTCTTGGTTTGGAATCTCACACCAACTAAGGAGTTATTTGGTTTTGGTTGTTTGGTAACTGGACATTAATAAGTAGCGGAGCTCTTGGAGCTACAAGCTAAGACCATTTTGGCCAACCATAAGTCGCCCTAGAAGGTAGGCATCGTTGAGGGATTCAGGTTGCACCACTTAGGTGTCGGTCACAGGGACGTAAGCCTGTGGTCGGAGACTGGGGCTATTGCGGTTGGTGCCATGTCCATGGCCAAGGTTTTAGTTATTGGTTTTCAAACTGTTTCCTGGAGTTGTTGTCCCAACTCAGGGATGACATGTCGCTGAGCTTATGAACCACACCGTCTATGGCTGGGAGGGAACATGGAGAGCCTGTAGTTAGTCAGATTTTCATTACCAGATAAGTTCCTAAATTCTTTTATGGTTGTATGGTTTTTTATATATGAGTTATGTTAATTAATGTTTTTTATGTTGAAACCCTAACTCAAGGAATTTTGGTTAATACGTTGTTGGAGAATATTTATCTGTGTGCGCTATGCTTTATTTATATATGTTATGTGACAGTAAACCCTAGATGGGTATGGTATAATTAGATGTATCATTTCCGTTGTGCATACTTATATGATATGAATATTATCAAGGGTTTAATGTGTGAATGAATGATTAAAAACGGCATGCTACATAGTGTCGAGTATCGTCCAATCATGCATGAACATGGACAAATTTTATAATAATAAAAATGTTGCCAAGTACAGGGTTTTTGAAGCTTCCGCATAATAATGGAATTACTCGACAGTGTATTGCAGTAGCATTGCTCGGTTTGGGACCGAGAACGTTACAAAGTGGTATTAGAGCCAAATTACAAAACTAAGTATGAGTTGCGCCAAAAAATACAAGTTGATCACCATGTGTTTGACGAAAGGATATATGGTGGAGATAACATAAATCTCACGATTTTTCCATAGCATATGCCATCAAGGGATATTTAGTAGAATTTAAAGAATCTGTAAGTCAAAGTGTGATGATTTTTGGGCTTGATTAGGCCAAGTTCAAGATACAATTTAAAGAAAAATGGGTTTGTTGTCAATTGTTTGACAAATGTCCCGGTAATCATAATGGAGAAAATTCACCTCTAAAGTAAAGCACGGGTCTGAGAAAATGCTCATGCAAATGGAATTGGGTCAATTACCAAATAAATTGGCGAAATTGATTAATCATAACCTCAGAAAGCCAAATTAATAAGCAAAATTTAGCTTTCAAGAAACAAAACAAAGAGTTTATTCTTTTAATGATTTTAAAATCTCGGTTTATATATATATATATAAAACTTGTGTTATAAAAATTTGTTTCAGACCGGTATTAAAGTTGAATGTGGGCAGAAATTGTTAAATGTTTTGTTATATATATAGATATTTGAACTTGTTGAACGCATGGCATAACGTCACAAGGTCCAAGGGGTTTTTAAATGTTGATGTATAATGTTTATACAAAAGAAAATGGTTTCATATCATAATATTTTATTACCCCTCTCCCTCGGTCATTGAACGCATATACGCACATTTTATATGGAAGTGACATGATATGCATGGTGTAACCTTATATGGAAGTGACATAAGGCCCCATCAATATATAAGGGGTTTACATAATATACTAAGGCTTATGTGTTACATATGTAATATGATATGATGTAAGGCCTTGTAATGTTTCATACCAGGTTAAAACATTTATATTTTTATAAGATTGAAAGTGGGATCGATGGTAAGAGTATCAACATGGTATATACTATAAAGCTAAAACACATACAGTGGGATAGAGCCTATTGTCCATCTACGGAGTCAAAGACATTCAATAAGTCTGAAAGTCAGAGTATGATTACAATTTGGGTATGAGAGAAATTTATATTTAAATGTTGGCAACGTGGATAGATTGTTTGGTAATTACGAGAGTCGTGCTTAAAGTTTTTTAATGGGTTTTTTGGTTTAATTTCTCTAAAATCTCTTAAAAATTTATTGAAAATGTAAGTTTGATAGATAACTATTGTACAATCAAAGTGTCTTAGAAGTTTTTCAGGGTGTTGAATCTATATATACAATCAAAAAACTAGTTTAAATAACACAAATCAAGATTTCACCTTAAATTTTTCCACACAATTCCAACACCAAAAATCTAAAAAATCACACTAAAAACAATTTTGATTATAAACCAGGTCGATCATATTGCGAAGAGCCCATTACTGTGCCAACAGGTTGAGATCCAATAGTATGTCAACCACTAGATGGAGGCGATCTGGACCATCAGATCTGTTAGGGTGTATCTTTGCGCTAAACCCCACGCAATTCTGAGATCCGATGTCATCACAACCATACGATCTCTATCAACCCATTAGACGCGCGCATGCTTGGTGTGGACCGCTTCTGAATCTCAATCGTCCATTTGTGAAGCCTCCACCTTCTTCGAATGATAGGAGCCCGCAAAGGTGACGTTGGTATAGTTATTTTATTACATAAATTAAACATTTGAAATATGGGGACCTTCGCGACCTTGTGCGCCATGGGACCGTCGTCACTTTATAAATACACATTGGGTTATAATATATGGTATGGTGGAACTATGGAGTTTGGTGATGGTATGGTAGGCCCGCTCATTATATTTGAAAGAAATTATGTGTATAATATATGGTGGTACCCTCGTGAGGCATCGCTGGGCCTGTAACATTTATTTTTAATTTACATGTATGGTGTATGGTTGAATGGAACCTTTACCTTTATCTTTATTTTTATTTTTATTTTTATTTATATTTATTTTTTATATATATATATATATATAATAAAAGAATTTTTATGGTGACAATCGGGGATATGTCACTGGCTTATTGGTTACGTAGAGGAAAAAGGAGGTCAATAAACTACTTCACTTCCAAGGGGAACTGAGGAAGTTTGAGAAGAATGAGTAGGATTTAGCAACAGAAATGGAAGGGGTTTATATGCCAAGAATTAGTAGTAATTAGTAAGAAAAAGGTAGTTATAGGCAAGTGTTAGAAGCAGGGAAAATTTGAAATTTCAGATATATGAGAAGTGGAGAAAAATACGCTGGACTTCGCAGGGCTGTAATTTTTTTGTCCAAAAGTCAAATTTCAACATGTGACCAGTCGAAAGAAAGGGAATTTTGAGCAAATTGCAATTGTACACCTAGTATTTTAGTTTGGGCCAAGAATTCTAGAGAATTTCAAAAGCTATATGTGATCTAAAGGGGCAATAAATGGCCTAACAAGTTGTAGCATTCTATAGGGGATAATTTCCAGCCTGAGTATTAAAATAACGCAAATAGATAGTCAACAAAGAGTTGTTAACAGAATATTCTAGAAAACTCAGAATTTGAAATAGGGCGAGATTTGTGAGGAAAAATTCCACGGAGAGTTACAGGTGTTGGAAAATGAATAGTTCACTTAAAACTTCTAGAGGACATAACTTTTAACCTGGGTATCATAATTTAGAAAGTGAACAGCCAACATAAAGCTATTGATTGATAGAGCATGGTGAACCCAGAATTTGATTTTGGGCAAGAATGTTGAGGAAAACATCCCAAAAGTTACAAGTTATAACAAGGTTGGGATTACTTTTAACAGTGACAAGGGTTGGTATATGAAAGGATTAGATAAATCGCTATTAATATAACAGGACAATAGATATAGGTATAGTTGTAATGGTAACAACTATGTGGGATATAGGTGGTGGGTAAATAGACAAGAATAATGGAAAGAAGAGTCATGAAACGGGACATCCATGTTATGGACTTCATGAATGTTATGAAAGAAATTGAACAAGATCTTTCTAACCATTCTCATTGTTGTTGTGCTTAAGATATTGAATATGATATATTGCTTTATGTGTTGTGTATGCAAGTACATATGTGGTGCATGAGCATGTGTGTGATGAATGCATGTTGAATGACATTATTAAGCTAAAGTGTTTATGCAATCGCTGATATGAGAAGCTAGTATGGGTTGTTGTGTTGTCAATGATGCAATTGCTCAAGACAACAATCATATGGAGCATAGGCCTTGTAGGATTGTGCTCATGATTCTCTTGAAGGCCTTGGCAAGATGAATCACCCAAGGGACTGTTAATCAGTGAAGGGGATGCCCAAGCTTGGAAGGGCAAGTGCGATAATGAAGAAATGATTTAACTGAATCTCCTAGAGGCTGGAGAGTGAGCTAGATTATTTAAGGGCCTTAAGGGTACCTGGAGACCATGGAAAAGCAACAGCTTGGAGGCTGTTCAGGCTTGGTACCCTGGCCGACGAAGGGTACAAAGTTTGTACCCGTGATGGGTAAGTGGATGCCCATAAAGACAACTCATAAACTCTTACAAATAAGTGTTTGGTTGTCTTCTCTTGTACTATGAATATTTGTGTTTTAATTATGAATTTGAATTCTTATGAATACAATATTTATTGTATAGTCATGAGTATAATATGCTTGATTATTTGTTGAATACCATAGGTATATGCTATAGAAATAAGACTTTGGAGCATCTCAAGGCACTTAATGATTTAATAGTTCTTTAGTCAGTGAGTCCTATGCTTGGACTCTGACACTGACAAAAGTGTGATTATTTGATTAATCACATTGATTGGATGCATTCTGGTTTGAGAGCCTAACTGACTATGAGAGCTTGGGGGATCTAGTTTATGGTTGTGATAGTCGTGGAGTTCCGGTGGGAACTCAATTCTTAGATAGTCAATGAGTCCTAGGCTTAGACTCTATAACTGACTAACTAGTTGGTGAGCCTTGTGCTTGGACTATGTAACTAGTTGAGGCATGGATATTAGTTAACCATGCCATATAGGGTGCATCCTAATGGGAGAGCTTTGGTGGTTCTAATCTAAGGCTCGAAAAGTTGTGGGGTCAATGTTCCATTGACTCTTATGAGATAAGTATCGGTTTTGTAACATATTTTATTCTTGTGTATTGGGATATATGATTTGTAAATTGGAATTTTTAAGAATAAAATATTTGTGAATAAATTGTTATTTTTATGATTTGATTTTGGTAAGATTAAGAATATGTTGAATGTCTCGAGGTGGAAGGTAAGAATCATGGGAAATCAATCCAACTATACAATCATACAAAATAAGTATTGGAAAAGAAACATGTTGGGTTGTAAGACAGGTTATGTAATAGGTCATGACAGATTTATAACAGGTTATACCAAGTGGTCACAGGTAGCTAATAGGCATAATACAATTATGGCAAGATGTGATCATAGTTACCATCTAGATGTCACAGAATCTCACAAGATGTGATAGGGTTATAGTAGGCACAACACGTTGCAATAGGTGGATGGGACACAGGTGGTGACAGGTTCTATAATTGATTTATACACAGGTTGCTACAAGTTTATCACAAGTTAGTGATAGATTAAGGCCAAGTTATTACAGATTTTGTTGCAGGTGGATGACAAGGTCATAACAGGTTATAATGAGACTATGATTGATTTATTATAAGATGATAGCAGGTTGCAGTAGGTCTGTAATGAGTCTTTTAACAGGTCTGGTATGTAGGTTGTGACAGGACTTCTAATAGGACTTGACAAGTCACAGGGACATACTAGGTGTCATGGCAAGCCTATGATATATTTTTGGTAAGTAGTAACATGTTTTCTGATAGGCTTTGTGTACAAGTTGTGATAGGTTTTAGTCAGCATTGTACGGGATGTGACAAGTCATCTGACAATTCTTGACAGGTGAACAACACTGTTGTCACAAGGCCATACCAGGTGTTATGGTAGGACCAATGACATGTTATGGCAAGTTTCATGACATGTCATAATAGGCATGAATAACAAATGTAAAAGGTGTTATGAAAGCCTATAACAACAGGTAACATATTTGATACAGTTTTGCCAAAATAGGCTACATTATATAAATTCAGGCAGAACATCATGAATGAGGGCAACCAAAAATGAAAAAATAAACATGTTTCTATGCAGTGGTTGTGCGTGTAGTTGAGGCACTTGATAGTGAGCAATGACATTTTGCATTGCATGAAATTGTGTCGTCGTGATTTGTTTTTATTCATGATTGCATGCATATGGTTGTTATTTCTCTTTCTGAAAGAAAGAGAATGTATCTATGTGTCTGAAATTAACCGTTTCGAATATTAATGTTATTTGTTTGATGTCCTCTAGGTGTGTTGAAGATGTTGTTCAACTTGCACACTCATCACCATGGGGGAAAGGACTTCCAAATCATGTGTAGAGGACATCAAAAGTGTGGAGGGTGCCCCAGGATGAAGCCATGGAAGAGCACATTGACTTGTATCTCCAGATTGTGAGCTCAAGTCACTCTACAACAACAGTTTCAAATTATGGATATATGATGCACCAAGGACAATGCATAAAATAAGGTGGGGAGGAATGTAATAACCCCACTTGTCTAATTCGATGTAATTATATGTACTTGGATATTTAGGTTGGTGAGCTAGAAGTACTTAATTATTAGGTTGGTGATTTAGAGTTACATTACGAGGCCTGCGTGCCCATGTAGTCATTTTAGATACAATTTGGGGCTAATGCCCAAATATTTATGCCAGTTTGGCTAAATGGACAGAGGGCTGTGTTTTTTAATTAAAATGTAATTAAACATATATTAATAATAAAATAAGGTTGGTTGCAGAACTCCCTCCATGAAAAGAGTGTGGGGGGCGCAACTCCACCAAAAAAAAAAAAACAACAACAATAGTTGGGTGTTTTTGGTGAAAAGTGCACTATGAGGCCCACATGGTTTCGGGAAGTGCCACATGGCTAGTGAAGCCCATTAATAAAAATGGAATGTTATGCATGTAAAATGTTTTCATTCATGTACTTGTTGACATGGGATTCAATGTTGGTGACTAATAGCCATAAAGCCCATAGGTTGGACTCTGGAACTAGTTGTGGTGTGGTTACTCAATTAACCACTCAAATTGGATGCAACTAGGTTTAGAGCTTGGTGTTATGGTTGTGTAAGCCCAGGAGGCTCTGGGAGCTTGGTAGCTCCAGTTATGGCTTGGTGACCATGGAGTTATGGTGGAGAACCCAGAGGTGTGGTTATTCAGTTAACCACATTGAATTGGACGCATCTTGTTTGGGTGAGCCCCGATGGCTACAGGAACTTGGTGGCTCTGATTATGACGTGGAGGCCATGGAGTTCTAGTGGGGAACTCAGTTGGAGATAGTTGATGAGTCCTATTTTGGACTCTGGCGCCAATTGAGGGGTTATTTAACCAGTAAGCAGTAGAGCTCTTGGAGCTACAGGTTGAGATTGTTCTGGCCAGCCATAAGTCGCCCTGGAAGGTGGAAACTACCGAGGGATTCGGGTTGCTTCACTTGGGTGTCAGTTAAGGGGACGTGCGCCTGTGGCCAGAAATAGGGGTTGTTGAGGTTGGTGCCATGGACAAGGTTTTGGTTATTGGTTTTCCAACTGTTACCTTGAGTTGTTGTCCCAGCTCGGGAGTAACCTGTTATTGAGCTTATGAACCACACTGTCTATGGTTGAGAGGAATGTGGAGAGCTCGCAGCTAGTAAGTTTTCATTACTAGATAAGTTACTAAAATCTTTGTATGACTGTCTATATACAAGTTATGTTTAATTAATATTTTTATGTTGAAACCCTAGCTTGAGGAACTTTGGTTAATACATTGTTAGAGAATATTTTATCTGCATACCATGCTTTATTTATATATGTTATGTGACTATAAACTATAGATGGGTATGGTGTAATTAAATGTATTATTTCCATTGTGATTACTTATATGATATGAATATTATTGAGGGTTTATTGTGCAAATGAACAGATTAAAAATAGCATGGTACATAATGTCGAGTATTGTTTGATCATGCATGAACATGAGAGAATTTTATAATAATAAAAATCTTGCCAGGTACAGGGTTTTTTAAGCTTCCGCAAAATAATGGCATTACTCAGCAGTGTGTTTTCGTAGCATTGTCCGGCTGGGGGTCGGGGACGTTATAGGATTGGGCTAACAAGAAGTGCATAATTAACAGTTTGTTGCTTGACCCTGTGATGAATTAGTCCCTGGAGGTAAAGGATTGGTATGAAGATACTTATTTTGATCATGTCTTTAGAAAGTTTAATATTGTAGAAGATAAGTTGTCAAAAGAAGCATTGTTGTTTTAGGAAGGTCCCCTTTCTAAACAAGAATTCAAGGGAGAGACACAAGTTTCAAGTGCTGAAAGTGTTATGTTCTAACAAAGGGTTTCAATCAATTAGACTTCTATTTATGTGTTAACTTGTTGTTCATGTATTTTTTCGACTTAACCTTCAAGTTGAATGAGCTTGAAGAAAAAGTATCCTTTTGATAAGGCTGCCTTTCAAGGAGCCTCAGAAGACTGTATATAAGCAGTCATAGTATAAAAATAGAGTTTGTCACAATACAATTTCTCAAGACCATTATTTTTTTAGCCTAAAAAGTCAGCATCATGTATATTTTGATTTCACCATTGAAATATCAAATATAAAGCTTTTTGCCTGGAGATATGCATACATACATATATGTGTGTATGTGTTTACAAAAAAATAACATGTCGTTGTTCTGAAAAGCCAACAATAATACAATAAGTTTTATATTTTGAATAATAGAGGAAAATAACAACATTCAATCAATTGATATCGAAACAAATACTAATATAAGTCTATTATCTTTCTTTGGACTTATTAATATGATCAGGTGCTCAATATTTAGCTCAAAAATAAAAGTTCTCATAATGGATCGAAACCTAAATGACCGCATCCGTCTCGGAAAAATGATCCTAACGCAACTTGTTTCGTCCAAAACCGAGTTCGTATGAGAAAGTTATTGTGTTATGATTACTTTGCTAAACATGCGAAATTTGCAAAAAAAATGCCTAGTCACTACATAGTCAGTATTTTGTGATGCTGACATGGCAGGTGACTAGGCATGGTTAACACTAGTCAATGGTGAATCAGGGATGGACAAGTGGCATCGTTTGTGATCTGTTAATGAAAAAAATATTATAGATTATGTGTGAAGTTGCTTATGTTAGTTAGTGCAACGGATCGAAAAGATTGCGAATAACATAAACACTTAAACAATTAGAAAAGACATTCAAACACATCAACACAACCAAATTTAATAAAGGAGTTCACCAGACTTCTTGGCTATGTCTCTTGGTCCTTTCGCTTCCAGTGCCGACCTCTCTATTATGTCTTCAAATTGCTGTTACAGGTGTGAGCTCAGAAACAAAGTCTCAAACACACCAATGGATCTCACCACTGAGTTCAGCGCGAGTTTTCGAATCAAAATGAGTATACACTCGACTATACTTGGCCACTATAACCTTTAGACCCCCTGGAATGGTTCCAAAACCACACACTGTCAACTTTTTTGGTGATATGGTATTAATATACCACGTTTAGTTACAAACTGCAATAAATGCGGAATAATATGATAACACTAAAAACAGAGGATAAACCAAAGGTTCGGCGAGCATGGAGTTGACCCCGATTGTCCAGCCTTTTCCCGTCCCAGATCCCGATACCATACGATCCAACAATTATATTGTCCCGCTCGTCAACTAATCTGAATGACCTGCACCGTCGATCTGTCCTACTTGATATGACGGTTGTCGCGCAATCTCGCGCTCCAACTAGCATGTCGGTTAATTCTCCGAAAGCACGCGAGAAAATTTGTTTTGGGATGCTACGTGTCGGCCCCTAAGTGGAATCGCGTAGATTTCTAAAAATCCATTTCCAGCCTTTGAGGCACATGAGAAACTGTTTACCGCTTTCCTGCCGGAACTCAAATAAGTCTAACTTCTTTTGAATAACCACATGGCGTCTGTTTTCAAGGTTAACCTGCTTTCATGTTTTGACGCGATATGCGTCAATCTCCTTTGATCAGATGATCCAATGGTTGTGGTGTGAACCAATCACACACATGCCATTCCTTCTTTGCTGACATCATCCAGAACCTTTGAATCATCCCCGGGTTGCCATGTGTCCTGCTGATGTAGGCATTGATTTTTTGACCTAAATCTTTGATTGGCTCTAATTTCTTCATCTGGACTCGGATTTATGCGATGTTTGCACCATTGGTTTCATATTAACGAGCACTTCAATGTGAGCCTACTTTCACCTGCATTTGAAGACTTTTGATTTGGAGGTAAAACTGAATCCATTTTGGATCACTCCTCCCCACTAGAAGCTTTTGATCCACCAAACGTTGGTTTTAGCTATCGAGTAAGTGAGGATAAAGTTCCCTCACTTTTTCAATCTCTACCCATTGTGCTTTATTTGGATTTTCACCTTTTAGGCCAACTCGAAGATACTCAACATTTCCCCTTCGCAAAGTTCTTATCCTCTTATCAAGAACTGTGTCCTCCTGTAACTCATTGAGATACTCGGGCAATAGATCTTCAATGGAAGGTAGCTCACCTTGCTCTTCAGGATATTCAATCAATGAAAGTTCATATAATTGCAAGTTTTCGACATTTACGACAGAGGAGATTTGCATGTAGGCTGGTAGATCTAGGCAGAAAGCATTTTCACCAATTTTATCAAGTATTTTGAAAGGACCATATCTAATTGGTTTCAACTTTTTACCTTCCCCTTGCAGTCTTTATTTGCTGATATACAACCAAACTTGATCACCAACTTGAAAACTATGCTCAACTCGATGCTTATCATGTCGCGCTTTATACTTTGCTTGGCTCTTTTCCAACTATTCCGGTATCGCCTGGTGAATTGCCTAGATTTGTTCAATGAACTTGGTTGCTTTGTCCACATCATTGTGTCCATCAACTGCTATGTCTTTACCAAAGACAAAATCCAAGGGATACTTTGGTATAAAACCAAAACAAGTCTCAAAAGGAGATCTTTAAGTAGAAGAATGTTTTGCATGGTTGTAAGCATGTTGTACATAACACAAATGCTCATCCCAAAGTTTGGGATGCTTGCTGCAATATCCTCGAAGCAACTGTATCACTGTCCTATTGACCACTTCTGTCTAACCATCTATTTGTAGATGAAATGTCGTACTCTTCTTTAACTTGGTGTCCATTAACTCCCATGGACTTGACCAAACTTTCCCAACAAATCGAGAATCTCGATCAAATACAATAGAAGTGGGTAACCCAAAATGAACCCATACATTTTGAAAGAACAACTTTGCAGTTTGTTCAGTTGTGACCTGTTTATTACATGGTGTCAAGATACACATCTTACTGAACCTATCCACAACTACATACAAATAGTCAGGACCCTTTCTGGAATTTGGCAATCCCCCAACAAAATCCATGGAAACACTTTTCCCAAGGACGAGAAGGAATTGGAAGTGGAGTATACAAGACTAATTTTCTATTACTTGGCTTGCTTGTAGCACACATAGTACATCATTTAATATATTTGGAAACTATCTCATTCATTTGTGGCCAATAGCAGAACCTTTGTAATTGTGCAACTGTTTTACTTACACCAAAATGACCTGATATCAGAGAAGTATGTGCTTCTCGAATTTTATTAAGTCTTTCAGTTTGTGGAATGCATAACTTTCTCAAATGATATAAGAGTTTGTCCTTTATGAAATAATCCAATTCTTCTACTTGCTTGCCATGACTTAAAGTTGCATATACATCCTTAAAATCCGTGTCTTGAGCATATTATTCAATGTAACTTTCATGAATTACCGAATTATGCTTAAGTATTGTGGATGCATTTCTAATTGGTCTTGATAACATGTCTACAACCTTATTATGTATGCCCTTTTTATATCTGATAACAAGATGAAATTGTTGTAGAAAACCCATCCACCTGTAATGTCTTGATTGTTGCAATTTAGTTTGTGAGTGTAAGTATTGTAGTGGTTGATGATCTGTGTGTATGATTGTTTCTTTACCCATTATGTAATGTTTCCACTTTTTAACCCTCTGAACTAATGCATACAATTCTTTATCATATGTAGGATAGTTAACTACTGCTGATGTAAATGTCTCAGAATGAAAGCATATAGGCTTCCTGTGTTGCATCAACACTGCCCCCATGGCATATTCACTTGCATCTGTCTCGATCTCAAATGGATGTTGAAGATCTGACAGAGCTAGTACTAGCATTGTATTGATCCTTTCTTTTAATGTGTCGAAGGCTTTCTGCTATTTTCCTCCCCACTGAAACACCCGTTTCACACTTGCCAAAGCATGTAAAGGAGTTGCAATCAAAGAAAAGTTAGCTATGAACTTTCTCCAATATTTTTCTACCCCTAAGAAACTTCTAACTTCTGTAGTAGTATTGGGTTTAGGGCAATTTACAATGGCTTCGACCTTAGAGGGATCTATCTTCAATTCACCATCCCCTACAATATAACCCAAAATAATTCAAAGATGTTCTGCCAAATTCAGATTTTGATAGTTTTACATAGAGATTTTCTCTTTTCAAAACATCTAAACTTGTTTTACATGCTTTACATGCTCATCCCATGTTCTACTAAAAACAAGAATATCATCTAAATAGACTATTACAAAATCATCGATGAATGGTCTAAATACATCATTCATGACTCGCATGAACATAGCTGGAGCGTTAGTTAAGCCAAAAGGCATAACCATGCATTCATAGAGTCTTTGCTTTGTCTTGAAAGCAGTCTTCCATGCATCCTGTTCTACAACTCTAACCTGATGGTAGCCGCTTCGCAAGTCCAATTTAGAAAAGTAAACTGCATCTTTTAACTGATCCAACAAATCATCAATACGAGGAAGAAGATAATGATTCTTTATTATGATTTAATTTAGTGCTCTAAAATCAATGCACATTCTCCACAAACTGTCTTTCTTTCGCACTAACACAATAGGTGATCCGCACGGTGATGTGCTTGGTCGAATAAACCCTTGATCAAGCAACTCCTGTACCTACTTCTTTATCTCTACATTCTCTAGAGCTGATAACCTGTACATTCCAATGTTAGGTAGTGGAGCATTGTTGGTACCATTTCATTGCCATCTTTTTCTTCTAGAAACACCATCATTTGTCTATCTTTTTCTTCCATAGACCCCTCATATCCATTGAAATTGATTAATTAATAGCATTATAGTTGTTAGTTTACATTAAAGTTAATTTGTGAATTTTTATATTAAAAATTAGGAATTTTCAACAAAAAGATTACAGGATGTCATGACTTCCTGTAAATGGTTTATGGTCTGACATGTGGCATGATAGGCAAGCCAAAGCAATGGATAGGAACGAGATCTGGAATGTACATGCATGGTGAAAAATTGATTCAACAGCAAATCAAAAGCTCCTGGTTATGCGGTCAATGCTGGTCAAACCCAGCCTTTTGGTTACAAAGGCAACAAAAAGCCATGGTTTCCCAAACCGGTTTCGTTTTGCTTTTGGAAATCGGTTTAGATTAGAAAGGACCAAAAATCACTCTTTTGTAAAAGCAGAAACATCTGCTTAATGAATGTACATTCGATTTAGATAGGGACAAGCAAATAAAGATTGCGTATTGTTTTGTTTCAACAATTACGATTATTATCTCTGTGTATTGTTCCAGAACATAACTCTTGTATGTGATTGCAATCTTCAGAACTTAATTACAGTGACCATTTTACTCCAATAGTGTTTATGCGTTAATACTCTCATTGCTTGAGGTTACTTCAGTGTGACATTGAAGCGTGGTCGGACCCTGCGTGGATTGGTATACTGTTAATTTCATTTACATAGCATTTTCGAATTTGAGTAGTGTGCATAGTGTTTAGTGTTATTTCCATGTCTGTGATTTTATCAATTTAATTAGAAATTCTTGCAAATGGTATTTATGGTGATAGCTCAAAGATTTGATTGTTAGATCATTGAACCATATCTTGTAAAAGATTTGATCCATCGTTAGGTTTTAAAGCATCTCCATAGACTCTGTTTTCATGTATTCAAAATTTTGAGTGTGATTTTGATTTTTCATGAATGCTTAAGTGTTAACTAGAAAGAGCTTTTGTGCATAACATCCGTGTAAGAGGATTGAAAACTCGGTCTAGCAATACGTTGTATCTTTAGGACAGTTCGATAAATTGGGTGATCTGAGTGTTAAGGTGAGAGGAAACATATCTTAACCTCCTGTAAAGGAGTGTTGTAGCCTGTCACAGTAGACACTTAGTTAGGAATCCTTTTATGTCTATAGACTTTAGACACGTGCCTCTAAGTTTACCTACCTTGGTTGATAATAAATCTAGTCTAATCTAGCACCCTAGATTGGCCACTACAAGCATCTTGCTGCAAATAAATCTCATGTTCTATCTCTTGCTTGGGTGGAAGCCCTTTAGGCTCTTGAAACAGAATATCATAATAGAAAACAACTTTAACTAGATATGCTTTCTATTTAGGATTACAGCCTTGGAATGCATTAGATTTATCAATATCCTTTGCTTTTAAAATCATAAGTAAAAATTGCTTACTTGAATTTACAATTCTTTTCATCTGTCCTGAATTTATGAGAGAGAAGTTATCTTTGAGTTTATGAGCCCTTACAATATATTCAATTCCATCCTTAGTGAGTTGATACTTATTTTCAGTTCGATAGAAGATAGCATTTCTATCGTACAAGTATGGACTTCCTAGTGCAATTCCACATATGTCCAATGGGACTATGTCTAACTCAACGTCATCTACAAACTTTGACCCAATAGCAAAACAAAGTTTACATTGTTTCTTAACTTGTAGCTTAGTTTTATCACACACCCAACTTAATGAATATGGTTTTTTATGAGGTTTTGTTTCTAGACCCAACTTATTTACAATTGCTTCAGAAATCAAATTAACTTGTGACCCACTATCAATAAAGTATGAATTTTAGTATGCTTGGAAATGACTCTAATATGAAATAGCTCGTTTCTTTTCCTCTCATCATTATCATTATCAACAGAATGCAAAGAATTACTTGTAGATGCTTTAGAATCTTTACCTTTTATACCTGTAGCTGTAACCATTGTCTCATCACCTGAATCTGATCCCAAGTCCTTTTGAACAGCAACAACATTCTTTCGCTCTTTACTCCTAAACTTCTTAGGCTTCAATTCTAGATGCAAAGACCAATAGTGTGCCTATCGTTTCCTTCCATCTTACAATGAGTGCATGAAGGTTTATCCTTCTTCACAGTGTTTGTTTTCCTCTCCTTCCATTTCAGTTTCTTCTTGCCTTTATTCTTGCTTTCGATGGGTTTGGATGATTTCCCAACATCTCAGGTTACATTTTTACCTCTAGCTTCTAGATGAGTTGCTTGAACTGATACATCATCTAAGCTAGTTGGATTAAACAAGTATAGTATGCCTCAAATAACTATGAAGACCACCTATGTAATTTTAACAATGTCTTTGGTGAGTCCAATTATATGCCTAATGTTAAAGCTCTCTTACAGAATTCCTGAGTATAACTCTGAACACTTTGACCTTTTAATTGACGTAGTGTTTTCCATGTCATCATTACTTGTTGCATATAAGCCAAAGGATAAAATTGCTTTTTAATGTCAGAAATAAACTCATTCCACGTTGAAATGATTTTACCATGTTTTTGGAGATCTGCTTGTGTCTTGCCTTCCCACCATACAAGTGCAGTTCCTCCAAGTCGAAGGCTAGCAAGCTGGATCTTCTTCCTTTCTAAATCAACTTTCTACACCCTGCAATATACATCAATTTGCCTTATCCAATTATCAAGCTTTTCAACATTAAGTTCCTCCATCATAAATTGGCAAATCAAATTTTACATCTAATTTGATCAAGAAGGATTTATTTTTAATTTTAGAAGAACTAGTCTTATGAGAAGAAGATGATGATGACGATGATAGTGATGATGGAGGAGACGGTGGAGGAGGCTTTTCTCCTTTTCCTTTATCTTCTTTATCTGGAGGAACAAAAAGAAAAGGTTCCTCTGCTCCTTTGTTTGGTTTAGGTGATGAAGTGCCTTCACTGTTGCCTTTTTTAAATTCATTATACATCTCTTCCACCATTGCACGTATCGTCATGAAACTATCCAAGAATTGAGATTCTGACCCAAGTGAAGTTTCATCTACCATCCTTCTTTGCGAAAAGACCCTTGCAATCTCTGGATTCACCTCAACAAGTTATCCTTCACCTCATCTGAGCCTGAACCTAGTAAGCATTCAAATCTCCACACAAACTTGTCAAACCTTAAAAAAACTTACTGCTCTGATACCACTTGATCCGATAATGAAAAAGGTATTATAGACTATGTGTGAAGTTTCCTATGTTACTTAGTGCAACAGATCTAAAATATTGTAAATAACATAAACACTTAAATAGTTAGAAAACACATTCAAACACATCAAAACATCCAAATTTAACAAACGAGTTCACTAGACTTCTTGGCTATGTCTCCTAGTCCTTTCGCTTCCAGTGCTGACCTCTCTATTATGTCTTAAAATTGTTGTTATAGGTGTGAGCTCAGAAATAGAGTCTCGAACACGCAAATGGATCTCACCATTGAGTTCAACTCGAGTTTTTGAATCAAAATGAGTATACACTCAACCGTACTTGGCCACTATGACCTCCAGACCCCCTGGAACTTGGTGATATGGTATTAATATACCATGTTTAGTTACAAACTGCAATAAACGCAGAATAATACAATAACACTAAAAACAGAGGATAAACCAAAGGACCGGTGGGCATGGAGTTGACCCCGACCATCCGACCTTTTTCTGACTCAGTTCCCGATACCATATGATCCAACGATTATCATGTCCCGCTTGTCAACTAATCCAGATGACCTACACCGTCGATCTATCCTTCTTAATCCAATGGTTGTCGCGCAATCTCGCACTCCAACTAGTACATCGTTTAATTCTCCGAAAGCACATGAGAAATGTTGTTTCTGGATGCTTCGTGTCGACCGCTGAGTGGAATTGCATAGATTTATGAAAAACCATTTCCAACCTTTGAGGTGCGTGAGAAACCATTTATCACTTTCCTGCCAGAACTCAAAGAAGTCTAACTTATTTTGAATGACCACATCACGTCTGTTTTCAAGGTTAACCTACTTTCATGTTTTGATGTGATATGCGTCGATCTCCTCTGATCGGATGATCCAACGGCTGTGGTGTGAACTAATCACACATACGTCATTCCTTCTCTGCTGACATCATCTAGAACCTGTGACTCATTCCTGGGTTTCCACGTGTCCTGCTGATGTAGGCATTAACTTTTTGACCTAAATCTTTGATTGGCTTTAATTTCTTCATCCGAACTTGGATTTATGCTTTGTTTGCACCATTGGTTTCGTATTAATGATCACTTCAATGTGAGCCTATTTTCACCTGCATTTGAAGACTTTTGATCTAGAGGTAAAACTAAATCCATTTTGCATCAGTTTGGTTGGGTTCTATAGTGGTGTGTTGGCGTGTTTCTATTGTTTTATTTTGGACCAATGGAAGAATGCCATGTGGCAAGCCCAGAGGCCACCATGTGGCACCTCCCAAAGGTCGAGTTGGAGGTCTATACAATGGAACAAAAATTTGGTGGAAGTCAGGGTCGAACCCATGACCTCCTACACACAAACCATACGCCTTAACTGCCTACTCTACCAGATGGTTCTTACCATATGAGTTCTCCGCATCAACTTAACGTGTAATGGTTATGGGGTTGGTGGTTAAGGGACGGCCAGCTCGCAGGCTAGCCCTCCCCCGTGTGAACACAAACATACAAACCGCAACAGTTATATAACCCGGTGGTTAGCTAACCACACCATACTCCAAACGGTTACCATGTGAATGCAAGGTTGTAACATAAAACAGTTATCCGGCAGACAATTCACAAACTTGTGACAGTTAGTGTTCCGACATGTGAACGCCAACCTGCAAACCACGTAGTTACGGTTATGAAACCCAACAGTGACGAATTACCATAACACCAAACAGTTTGCATGTGTCCAGTTCCGCCGGAGGTTAAGGATGGTTAGAACTAACTCTGCGGTTTTTGCGTTAATCGTGGGATTTATGCTCTAATCTGGGTTTTAATATTAATTAAGCACATTTTAACCATAGTTAACTCTCAATTTAATCTAGCGAAGGATTTGGCGGTGCCCCCAAATTCGGGCCTGCCTCCAAATTTAGCACTCTAATTGAAGTCATTCCAGATTTAGTGGAGCTATTCTAGGAAAAGACTGACTAAGCCATAGAGATTTGAATTTTCGACCAAATTGAGCTCAAAAAGAGGTGTTATTAGTTAATTTGGACATTCTGAACTCATTGGTGCAGATATCAGGAGCCATAGATGTTAAGTCCCTATAATACTAGTGATTCCCCCATTACTATTGTCATTGTAGCCCTTATTGTTATTATTGTGCCCCTATTGTCCCCATATTGTTATTAGTGTGCCCCATAGAAACCCACTATTGTTACTGTTGTGCCCTTATGTTATTATTTTTATGTCAGCTTGATTATATTGTGACCCCTTAGACTCCTATATATAGAAGGGAGGTTTAGTCATTTGTATCATGCAAGAATTGTTCATTTGTGTAATGTAAAGGAGGTTTCCCCCTCGAAGAGACTGAATTCTAAGGCATTGATCTATCTTTTCTAACATTTTGTGAGTTGGTTTCATAACATTTGGTATAAGAGCTTTGGATTCTAGGGTTTCGCTGCTCTAAACATTTCATCGTGGCATTTTCGCTATAACTTTTTTCTACAACGTTTTAGAAGCTAAAAAAAACCCATTTCAGTCAAAATCATTCTGAACATTGGGTTTGAATTTCAGAGCTTGTCTCGCTATATTTTCAGAGATATGATCTGAGGAAGTTAGGGTTTTTGTAGACTCCCGAATTACATTCCAAACAGGTGATCTGGGGAAAATTGTCATAACTTTTGTTCTAAGCATTAAATTGAAATTTCGTAAGAAGTTTCAGAAATAGGATGACCTATAGTTTTCTGTATATCAGTTTTAGGTACTAAGGTCGAAACAATGACACGTGGAACTTCATACAAGTTCGCTCTACTGAACTAGTCTATAATCAGGTCACCGTGGGGGATTTGGCATAACTCTTCCTTGGAGAATCCAATCTTGATCAGAATTGCGGGGTTAGAAAGAGGACTCAAAGGGCTACTGCAGGACGCGATTTTATATATTCAAGATCCGCGGTTACATAGATACAACAAATTCGATATTGAGCTCTTAGAAAGTGAAAAAAAGGTGTGTAGTTTTTTTTTTTTTTT